>VZTA01021007.1:0-43868 GCA_013398855.1 Mohoua ochrocephala
ACCAGACCAAACCCGCGACACACTGCCTGGTTTGTTTGGTCCTCTTGCTGGTCTTCGGTTTCCTTTCTGAGCACTGTAGCTGGGCTTTTCTCAATTTCACCACCATAATCTTTACCATTTTAGAGTAAAAACAACCCCAGAAATCCTCCTTGGCTTTTGTAGAAGAGCTCACCTATTTCATACATTTATCAGAGCAAATTTGGCTTTAAAGTCTGCTTCAGTCTTCTATGAGTTCCCCTGTTTTGCCTGGAGCTCTGGGTTAGGCTTTGGCCCTTTGGAAGATCTGCGGAGTCCAGTGTCTGTGCATCAAGGTTTAGTGGCTGGTTCCCTCTGCCTGGTGAGATTTGTGTTGTTTTGGTTTCTCAGACATTACACTTAAATGATTAATACATGTTTTCACATCCCAACTTGTGCGATTTATTGCAGCAAGCTTGCAGGTCTGCAAGCTCTGCTTCCATCTTCATATTTCTCCTAGTACCAGTATCCTGCTGTGTTTACTTTTCTTCCCCCTTACCCCTACTGCAAAATATTATTTGTGCTGTATGCAGACAAAATCAAGACAGAGCTGGTGGTTCCCTCACACACTGTTAAAGGCTACAGAGCTGCAAAAACTGACTTTCCTGATATTAAATCTGGATGTTGACTCTTAAGGTGAAAGATGATGAACCAAAGTTGTTGTTGATTTAAACTGTCTCAGTTGTGGTCCCCCAAATCTTTTCTGTTTCCTTTTGGAAATTATTCTCTCTGTTTCCAGGTTTTTAGTCCCGGAGTTTCACTGGCTTCCAGAAAAGTAGCTCAGTTTTTTAGGTTAGCTTCTGTGGATGCAAAAGGCCCTATGCAGATTTTCTCTTAAATTCTTCTTCTTGTGAGCCGGCAGTTTATTCCAACATTTGAGACTGAATCATAGAAAGGTTTGGATTGGAAGGGACCTTAAAGGTCATGTTGTTCCACTCCCCTGCCATGGGCAGGGACATCTTCCACTAGACCTGGTTGCTCCAAGCCCTGTCCAGCCTGGCCTAGAACACTTCCAGGAATGGGGCAGCCACAGCTTCTCTGGGCAACCTGTGCCAGGGCCTCACCACCCTCACAGGGAAGAATTTCTTCCTAGTCTCTAATCTGAATCTCCCCTCTTTTGGTTTAAAACCATTCCCCCTTGTCCTGTCCCTCTCTGCCTGTTTAAAAAGTTGCTCTCCCTGTTTCTCATAAGTCCCCTTCAAATCCCCACTTTTGCGTAGCCTGTACATTTTTAACATAGTTTTATTTCTTTTTGCATGTTCAGATTTACCTTTCACAAGTTTAGGCTCTTTAGATCAAGAGACTGACTGTTTTCCCCCCTGTTCTTCAGCTTATTTTTTTTTCACTCTGTAACCTATGAGGGATGGTATTTGTGATTAACAGCAAGTAAAGAACATGCTGCAAACCCGAGCAGTCCAGCAAGGAGATTTTTTCCTAGTGAATAGACAGTAGACTTATCTAATACTGGCAGATACAAGATACTCCTTTGGAAGGGCTTGTCTGTAGGCAGAGAGATGCCCTTTTGAGCTGCATTTAAAGGCTTTCCTCAAAAAATACTTGAGTGCCAAGGCTTAAATTGGTGTTTTGAGGGTATGTCTTGATTTATATACTGCTAGAATCAAGAGGAGCCCAAAATTCTTCGTTATGAAAACTCTGGTGGCTTAATTTATGAAGATTTCATTTTTTGAAAAATGTGTTGCAGAATTTCTTAGCTGCCAAAAGATGCAGTTTCATCTTAACTTCATATTGGCAGCCTTCCTATTGCTATTGTACATTATTTAACCAGTAATCTCTAAGAAGGTGAGAAACTATTATTGCTTTTTAGCACAGTTGACATGATATTGGCTCTGAGCTGCTCATGGAGCTTCAAGCATTTCAGATGGCTATAAACCAACTAAAACACCTTTATTTAGTGTTCTTACTGCCATGAGGTCATAGTTTGCAACAAAAAAAGATCAAATGGTGTTTAAGTTTTTGCGGGTTTTTTTAAGCATTCTCATAGCAAGGAGCTGTAGCTGTGGATTTTGGCTTTTGGCCAAGTGATCAGAGTTTAGTATTTTGTCCAGCTGTGTTCCAGTAATGTTCCTCAGAGGAAACATTTTGTGGGGAGGAAAAGATACATATTTGAGCCTGTGAATTGTATTTTGTCTCTTGTATTGCTTTACAGTTTCTCTGAGCCACTTGCAGACAGATTAAATAATCACAGGTGAATCTGACCGAAGAAACTTTTTATCAAAACTGCAACCAGAATGTGTTCACTAAGAAAATAATTTCAGAAATGTTTGTGTCTTACTTCAGTCACTTTATCTTGCCTGTTTGCAGTGGGGAGTCTCTGTCTTCTGCCTTAGGGCTAAGAATGCTCAAACTGACTATTTATTAACTAGTGAAAATTAATATTTTGGGAGAAAATAGCTACTTTGTCATTTTGCTGCCAGAAGAACTTAGAGCTGAAGTCAGACTGTTAGAATTGGCTTTTGAGATTTGGATGTAATTGGAATATTGACATTGGTGATGATGTCATTCTCTTATCTATAATGTCCAATAAACTTGAGGCTTTTCTTTTTTTTTTTTTTTTAATTTAGAAATCCTGCTTTCTGACAAGAACTGTGCATACCCGTATGTGTAACCAGTTCTAGTGTCATCCAACCTGATGACTAAAAGTCATTAGGACCTGATGACAGTTAATCAAATCGGGTTTTATACTCCACAAGTCACAGGCCATTCTTTTTGGACAGGCGTCCACACCTGTTTGCTGTCTCAGGAAACCAACCAAGGGATTGTTGCTGGAAGCTGAATCAGCCCAACCCAAGTAATTTAGCTCAAGGCTGTGCCTTAGAGTAAAGGGCTGTGCTCCTGCAGGCCAAACCCTTCTCACTGGGGACAATACCTGACAGTCTCTAAAGTTTCTGAGTAACTGGATGATAGTTTTCTAACATTACTTTCTTTGTTATATACTTTTATATTATTTTTTTTATTAATTTCATGAGCTGTGAAGCTCAAAGGACAAGGGACAATGTCTTTAAACTGACAGAGGGTGGGTTTAGATTAGAACTTAGGAGGCAATACTTCCTGGTGACAGTGAGGATGCCCTGGCACAGGCTGCCCAGAGAAGCTGTGGGTGTCCCATCCCTGAAAGTCTTCAAGGCCAAGTTGGACGGGGCTTTGGAGCAACCTGGTCTAGTGGAAGATATCCCTGCCCATGGCAAGGGGCTTGGAACTAGATGGTCTTGAAAGTTGCTTTCAACCCAGACCCTTCTGGGATTCTGTTCTGGGATTCTTTCTCTGGACTTTGCCTTGATGTGAATGCTGTGAATTCTGGTGACAGTACAGCCTCAAGGAAAACACAAATGGAATAGACACCCTCCGTCAGCTCCTTGTTTTCATAGGGATTAATAGCAACCTTGTATTTCTGAGCTCTCTGCCTCTCTCTAAACATTACTTTTGAACTAAAACCTCAATATGACTTCCATTCTCACCTGGAGGGAGGTGATGGCACAGGAAAAGACATAACAGTTTAACCCACTATACCCAGAGCCTTTATGGGTTTGTTTTACTTGCCTGCAAGACTATGATCATTGCTCTAATTAAAAGTCCATGGAGAGCTATTTATCTTCTCATGTTTGCCTTGTAGACACTTGTCACTCAACCTGAGCTTGTTGCCTAGGTTGCCCCCTGTGATCAAGAAGAGGCATCCAGGGAGGATGACTTTCCCACTGATCATAACTGGCTCTCCATAGGGGACTACGCCCCTTCTCTCATTTTCCTTTTCCAGTGACTGTGGAAAGAGCCCAGGCAATTAACTCTTGAATGGCTGATCTCCAAAGTCCTTCATACATATTTACTTCTATCTAGATGTCTTAGGTAATATTTGACAAGCAGATAAACCATACTATTGACTTCATTCCTCTGTTCTCAGAGTTGGGCTGTTATCCCTGTATTTATTCTTGACTGAAGTTCAACCCATCCTATTCATATTTATTGGTAACAACGGACAGTTTCTGAACTCTGTCCCCATATCTCTCCAGCAGCTTAAAACCAGGTTGTTTTAAAGTCTTAAGGTCCATTTCACTGCATGTCATTCAAGGAACCTGGCTGCAAGTGCTTTTTATTCTAATACATTAGAATAATGTATTAGAATTAGTTTGAATGCTTGCACAATAAATGGGGATAATTCCTTCTTTACTGCCCTATGGGGCAGCCCTTTTCTACTCTGCTAACTGAAAAGTTATTTTGTAGATGAGAGAGATTAACAACTGTAGTGGGTTGAGGCTGGTTATGTGCCAAGCACCAACAAACTATTCACTTACTTGCCTCTGCTATAGGTAAGCAGAGAAGGGGAAACCAAAAATTCATTTTTGTGAGGTGAAATAAGGATTATTGAGGAAAAATGGAAGGACTTCAAGGCAAAACAGGCTCAGACTTAACTGTATAAAGAGGATTTACTACTAACAGAAGTAAAAAGAAATAATAAGAAATTAAAGCAAACTTCCTGAACAACCCCTCACTTCCAGTACCCCCCTCCTTCCAACCAACCCTTGCAAGGGAAACAAAACATGAGGTTTGGTCAGTGTTTTCATTTCTTAAGAGTCTTTCTTTATGTTTAAGGAAAAGAGTTCCTTCTGCTGTGCTGTGGGACTCTCCCCACAGCAGACAGTTCTCTGTGAACTTCTCCAGCGTGGTTCTGAACTTTCACAAGCAACAGCCCTGCCCGAATCTGCTGCAGTGAAGAAAATCTCTCCCACAGGTTAGCAGTCTTCTCACAGCTGCCACCGTGGGCCATAACGTGGGGTTTTAGTCTTTTAAGGATGAGCTCTTCCAGCCTGAAAAGCAAAGATTCTCCTCTTCAATCTCTAAAAGCCTTTCACAGCATCTGTAGCTCTGGCACCTTGTCTTGGGGCGACTTCTCAAACTGGGACACCTTTCCATGGGCTGCATGTGAATTTCTACATTCCTCCATGCACTTTAATGAATTATAGAGAAAATAGTTTGTCTTTGTCATGGCTTGCATGAAGAATTTCAGATCTGGCGCTGGGAAAGTGCCTCCTCTCTTTCCCTTCTCCCACTGACCTTCGGTGTTGCCACCATGTTGGCTTCCTCACATGATCTCTCTTTCCCCTCTAACTTGGAAGGAAGTTGGCATCTGTAAAGCTGTAGCTGAGAAAATGATCTTATCTGGGTTCTGCATTGGGAAAACACTTGCCATGTTCTTCGTTTACCGGCTGTGTGGTGTTCTCTCCGATTCGGTGTGAGCTGGGCTGGCTGCAGTGAAGGCCCGCTGGCTCTGCGTGGGCTGCGGTGGCTTCAGATGACTCTCAGCTGCCTGCTCTGGCTCAGTGGGGGTGGTGAGCAGCCTCACGGCTGCTCGCGCTCCAGGGTAGTTTTCTCCTGGGCAGCCCAGCCCTGCTGGCTCCGCCAGGGAGGCCGGGCCCGCTCTGGGACGGAGCCCAGGGGCCCCCCATCCTCTCCGCGGGGAAGCAGGAAGCAAAGAGCCAAATTCCCGCGCTTGCGTATCTTTAAATATGCACATTGCAGAGGCGTTGCCAGCCTTCTCAGTGGTTTAACAACATGCCCATCAAACTAAGTTTTAAACCTACCACAACAACTTACTGCTGCTACATTTAGATCACTTGGAAAGATCATTGTGCCAGTTCAATTTAATAAGGAAGGGAAGATTTTTTTGGCTGCTGGACTAAAGAGGTACTGTTCAGGCATACCTAACATATTAGCTTGCGTAGCCTTGTTGTAACAACCTCTTAAATAACTCTCCTGGTCCTGCAATTAATTTCTCACCCATTTTCCTGTAAGGTCTAGTTTTACAAAGGAATTTAGGAATATTTCTTTTGAGGAGGAGTTTAAATTTACACGCCCACTGCAACAATTTCTAAAGCTGTTTTTCTTGTGCTAATTGGACACCTCCGTTTTCATGTTGGTTTACTCAGACACTTAAATTTCTTCTGCTTCGTAGAAGAGCTGCTGCTGTGCCTAAATTGAGCTGATCAGCACTTGCTGAAGAATCACAGAATATCCTGAGTTGAAGGGACACATAGGGATCATCAAGTCCAACTCCTGGCCCTCAAAGGACACCCCAACAATTCCGCCCTGTGCCTGAGAGTGTTGTCCGAACACTCCTTGAGCTCTGGCAGCCTTGGGGCTGTGACCACTGCCCTTGGGAGCCTGGACAGTGCCCGACCACACTCTTGGGGAAGAGCCTTTTCCTGATAACCGACCTAAATCTCCCCTGACACAGCTCCAGCCATTCCCTCGGGTCCTGTTTCTGGTCACAGAGAGCAGAGATCGGAGCTTCTGCTCTGCTGCCCCTTGGGAGCAAGCTGCACACCATGGGGAGATCCTCAACCTCCTCCAGGCTGAGCAAGCTAAGCGACCTCAGCTATTCTGCAGGTAACTTGGGGTTTGCCAGTTAGGTAGTCCTATGCCATACTGAAGTCTGTCCTTTAAAGAGTCCAGTCTAAGATAAATTAATTTGAGCAAGTTTGAGACACAGCACAACAGGTAAGAGGCATTACTCACTCAAGACGGCAAAGAGACTTTGCCTTGGGTTTGATCTCTCCTAGAATTACCTGGGTTTTGCAAAACAGTGTGCCTCTGCAACTTCAGGAGCTGGAATTAAACCTAGGCCTGCTTTCTGCTCTTCTTTTCCTCCATGTCCTCCTCATCTGAGATGGCACTTATTCTTGTGAGGTCTTGCATCCTGTGCTGTGATGTATTCACCAAGAGGGTCTACTCCAAATCCATCTGTAGGCTGCTGTTCAGGGCACTGTGTTTGTAACTTGTCTGGGCCCGATTCGGGCTGCTTATGTTCCAGGCAAGAGTTTTTATCACTCAAATATTGTGTAAAGAGTAGGTAGTCTTGTCACTATTTTGACAAACACACATCTGTTCTTAAATCCACAAGGTACAGCTTGAAATTCTTCCTGAATTAGATTTTAGTCTCTTAAATACCTGTTTTAACCTGTGGATGATTGAATAAAATCCAGAGAAGTGGCAGAATTGTCTATAAACCTTCTAGTCATTCTGCCTGGGAGGGGAGATGGGAAGCCCTCACTGCTATACAGGGTGTTACAGATCTGATGCTCTGACGTCAAACTCTTCTTTTACTTTGCAAGGGATACAAGTGTCCTGTACTGTAACTTCTGTAGCTGCCATAGAGATTTCCTGCTGTCACTGTGGAAGTCTCTTGGTGAACCTGAACACAAACTGTTGGCAGAATAACTAACATGGTACATCTCTGCATCTGGAATCCATTGCACATGAGGAAAAAAAGTTATCCTTCCAGTAAATCTTGTATTATACCTAGTCTTGGGGGTTTTTGTTGATTTGTTGGTTGGTTGGTTGGTTGGTTTGGTTGGTGATTTTTAATTTTTTAAAAAATTAATTATTATTTCAAATGTGGGGATTGTTTCTCTGGATTGCAGCCCCCCTCGGTTCCAGTTCAGCAGGAATACGTTTCCATTTCCTGACATCTTGATAGAAACCAAGTGGAATTATTTTTATTATTACTGTTGCAGGGGGTATAGCACTGACAATAGTTTTTGGGAATGGCCCATTTCTTTCGGAAGGGGATGGCAATCATAGAATCATTAAGGTTGGACAAGACCTCCAAGATCATTGAGACCAACCATTCCCCCAGGCCAAGGCCACCACTGACCTATGTCCCCAAGTGCCACATCCACACAGCTACAGTAAGTGGCCCTTGAGTTTGAAAAGAAGTTCCTGTGTCCCCCCCCATCTTCTTGCATACTCACTCACTGTTTTAAATGCTCATGGGCAGCTGATTTGTCAGATAGGTGCAGACAAAAATTATACACAGCTCATTCTAGAGCTGCAAAGAGCTCAAAACTCTCTTGGCTGGAGGCTCCTTTCTGTACTCCTCCAGGCTTGAATCAGGCTTAGGCTGCTCTTAGCAGAAAGAGTAGTCCCAGCCTGTTCTTTGGGCTCAGTTCTGTAAAGAAGAGGGGAGAAGGAAGCCCAGTTCTGTTGCACAGAGCCACTGCTTGTCCTTCTGTCTGTGGCTCAAGGTGGGACAGGCATCTTGCCACATCTCTTTGGTAAGACTTGCAAATCACCTTGTGATGCACTGTCCTGCCCAAATAGGAGAGAGATATTCAGCTCTGCAACATGGGTGTATCTAGAATGGGAGAGGCAGCAAAACCTTAGATCTCTTGCACTGAAAAGCACCAGCTGCCTCTTTGCAAAGTGTCCTGTAATTTGAGTAGTGATCTGTAGTACTCACCTATCACTTGTCCTGAGCAATTAGTTCACGTAAAAATGGGATGATGTGTCCTTTGACCCAGCGAAGTGTCTAGAAAATCTGTCTTTGTGAATATTTGCACATCTTGGAATTTGGGTAAATTCCTAGAACTTGTCATGTAACTATAAGATAAACAGAATCTCATCAAATAAGTAATGCAGAGTATTCATTTATTTTCTGAATGAAGGCAGAAAGCACTAAACTGAGGGAAGGGAGGGCAAAACAGACCATCCCTAACATATCTGCAGTGCAAATTGCCTGAGTGCAGTCCACAAGTCTCCTGCCGCAGATTCTTGTGTTTGTTATATTACATCATTCTGAATATAAGTGGTTGATGGTGTAGGAGTTGGTTGAAAGACAAAGCTGTTAAGGCTTTGTGGAGTTTGCATTCAAAAGGTCTGAAACAGCTGTTGAAATCTAAGAAGAAAGTTGATGCATTTGCTGCTGCCTTCGTGTGTGGTCCTTACCTCTCTACTTCACTGTCTGCAAGCGTGTATTCTGAAAAACAGCTTCTCCTTAAGGTGATTTGAGGGTTTTGTGGAAGAGACAGAATTCCTACAGAGGCATTTAGGGGCAGCCTGAGAGGAGGTAACATGGGAAAGGAAATTCAACGGCAATAGTACTACTCACTGCCCTCCCATGGGGACGCTGCTTCTTCACAGAGGGACTTGTTGCAATCTACTTTATTCTATTTACAAAGGGGAGCAAAACAAGGAAAGTAATGTGGAAAAGGATCTGCGTTAGGGACTACCCGTAACTGCTGTTTCAAGATTTTCCCCTGCCGGACAGATCCCAAAATGTATCAGGCCTTGAGCAGGAGGAGTTCCTTTTAAATGGAGTTTGTGAAGGAGTTTCATAATGACAGTGGTTGAATCTTAGAGTTGTATATTCAGCAGATCAATAATAGCTGGTTTTTTACTATTTTTTTGTAATTTGGAAGGAAAATGAACCAGCTGCTTGTGTTAATGTACAGCATACTATTTGCATATAGGGTGGTGATTATAGTTGGATAAGCATTGAGCTGATGAAGGAAAATTCTCATAACACACCCAAGATGCCGTGAAGTGGATTTTCCAAATTACAGCGCTTGAGACAGTGAAAGTGGCTTGTGAAACTGTATTAAACAGTAAAGTCAGACTTGTAAATTAGGCTTGATTGGTTCATGTTCCTCAAGAAATAGAGGTTGACATTTGTCCAAAAAGTTTGGGAATGACTGGCACAGAAAAGCAGAAGATCTGGCAAGAATAACCCTCTGCAAGTAGTGAAGTTGGTGTGGTTTTTCTCCTTTGTGCAGCTGGCAGGGAAGTCCACTGTTGGATTCTTTGCTCATGGAGGATTCAGCCATTATTACTCACTTTTGAAGAGTTTATGATGACCCAGTACAGGCCATAAATGCATAAATATGTGGTCAACAGTAATATTTCATAAATTGCAGCTTGGTCCTATAAAATGGTGTTAACAGTACGAATTAGCATAATGCGATGGTTTCTCGGGTGATTGACTCACCAAACCATGGAGCTGTGTGAGTGTTCCCACACGACCTCACTGGCTTTCAGTGCAGTTGTCCTCTGGGGTGTCTTCTGTGGTTCCTACGGCACTAAACACGTTTGGGGTTTTAGCACTTTGGGATACAAGTTATTGGCCAAACGGAGCCTGGAGTTGTGATAAAATAATTGCTTCAGCCTTTGATTAAACATCTGTATTGCTCGTGAGCGTGCCTGACGGGTGTGATCTGTTCTCTCCTTCTGTTACAGCGATCGACACCACACATCCAGTGCAATTCCCGTTCCAAAGAGACAGAGCTCTAGCTTCGGCAGATTGGATATTGGCTTTTCCAGTGGGCTTCCTTCTCCAGATAAAGGACTCCGAAAACGAGCCAGCACAGGAAATGAGAGACTACAGTACAAAACTCCTCCTCCTAGTTACAACTCTGCTTTAACACAGCCTGTCGCTGTCACAGCCCGTGTTGGAGAGCTGGATAAAAAACCTGGACCCGTATGTTCTTCCTTGGACACCTCTATGGATTCCTCCAAAAGAAATACCAAGAAAGGCCAGGACTTGTGCAGCAGTTTAAATGGAGAAAATGGGAGCCTAAACAATACCCAAGATGGGCAGGAATCTTTCCTAGGACGTTCTAGTGCAATAAATGGGGCGTTTCTGCCTGGCGAGTGCTCTGGCACCGTGAGCAGTGAGCAGCCCTGTGAGTTTCAGCCTGCACTCAACCCCGTCCTTTGCTGCACTGTGGAGCAGGCAGAGGAGATCATGGGCATGGAAGCGACAGGGTTCAGCACAGGAGATCAGCTGGAAGACTTTAACTCCATCCCGGTGGAGCACGCTGTAGCGGTGGAGTGTGATGAACAAGTCCTAGGAGAGTTTGAGGAGTTCTCTCGAAGGATCTATGCACTGAATGAGAACATGTCCAGCTTCCGCAGACCTCGTAAAAGTTCGGACAAGTGAGCTCGGACGGGGATTTGATGGCAGACATTGAAGTGAAATCAGTGATCTGGAATAGAAATAAAATTGCACTTATTCTTTATATTAATTATAAAAATAAAAAAGCTAAAGCTGTTCCTATGGTGTTAGACAAATGGACTTGAGCACAATAATACAGGATCATGGTGTATTCACAGCCCAGGTAAATTTTCATTCTGCTTCAAGTCCTTTTATGTCTGGTATTTATAATCTGTTGGATGTTTTGTGTTTTTTTTTTTTTTTCTTTGGCATTGGAATCCATTTATAAAGGCTTTCCTGAAAACAGCTTTTAGTGCTGATCAGCCCCATCTATGAATATTTGTCAAGTTCTTAATTATTATTTAGAGTTAAATTTATTTTAATCTTTTCAGAAGAAAAAAACCCTTTAATTTAAAATACTTTTATGATAAGATGTCTTTACATTCTCCCATGTACTCCTGTGTTTGCTTGAGCAAGGTAGTCAGTATTAGAGAAATACCATGAATTTGTTATAATTGGGCAACTTTGTTTTGGCTGTGCTCTGTAGCCTTTGAAGTTCTAGTTTGCACTGAAGAGTCTTCAGCTGGCGGTGTGAACTTGCCAGAGAATGAGCACCTGTGTGATACCTGCAGTTTCCTTGCACCTGGTTAATCGGAAATGACATTTGGGGGTTTTTCCACTCCTCCTTTCCTCCATTCTTGTTCTTCCTACCAGAGGAAACCTTGAGGAGTAAATCACCTCTAAGGTTCTGTATAATAATCTCAGCCTGGCCATTCCCCGCTTAGGTTGGGCACAGATCTCATTAGCAGAGACTTAATGAACCTGGTACCAACGTGGGGTTCAGCTGCCGCCCTCCAGGGTGTGCACTGGAGACAGTGTGTCCTGAGACACTTCAGACATCTTCCAAAAAAACCCAGACTGGGAATGAAGCACTTTGGAATTAGGCGAATGTGTGGAATTGCTCCACCCTCTGTAAAAAGGAGGCACTTAACATTATTCATCTGAATTAATTTTTTTTTTTTTAACCATCTATACTTTGAGGGAAGGAACTTCCAGTTGTTGGCTGGAGGTGCAGTTTGCTGTTGGGTAGGTTACCACTGCCACACGTGTTCAGCTGCACTAATGGGAAAGCAGTTTGCAGCCTGCGTTGTGATTCCCGGTATGTGTTTCAGTTTGGATTTCATTGCTCTTGCTTTCTGTATTGTATACCCAAGAATCTGGGCTCAGTTGTGAGCTCTGAAATATAAAAATATATAGCAGAATAAAAATACTTCATCATGCCTGGCTTTTTTTTCCTCTCCCTGGTTTTTATGTTTTCTTTTGAAGCCACGACCTAGTCTTTTCCTAACTTCACCATAAGGCTAGCTGAAATTAACTTTTAAAAAATGTGGATATGTATAATCTCAGCTTTCTGTTGTCAAAACAAGATGTGTTTGTGAGAACCAGTATACACAATAGCATTGTTCTAGAATATGCATTTTTCCAGGTAACGCCTTAATGATTGTGTTAAAACTATATTCACATTTCTTCTGTTAGCTTTTAATGGTTGTGTCTGCAGCTGAGTGGTTGGATCGAGCCTCTCTGCAGCGATTTGTTGGCTTTGGTCTGTCCCAGGATGATGTGCTAGACAGGAGCACTCGGAGACCTTGATTTTGAGACACTGAACGTGATTTCAGGTGCAAAGTTGGACACATCCACGAGTATCTTCTCCCCTGAATTAGCTCCTCTGTTCCAACCTCATGAAAACGTCCCCAGAGGAAGTGCTGCAGCATCCTAAGCCAACATCTTTGGGAAGGAATAGGTAGGAAGCTCTTGCTGTGCTTTGGCCTGGAGAGGGAGAAATAAACACCTGAAAGCACAGCACTTAGTAGTGATGAGCATTAAGATACTCTGTCCTGGGCCCTGTGCCATCTTCTGATACCAGTATAATTTCAGGTGAAATTCAGTAACTAGGTCAGTTTTGCAGGCTGTGGGATGGGATCTGGCAGGCTCGAGGCAGCACAGACCCGTTTGTACGCACATTCGTGTTCCTGTGTAACAGAGAGGCGTTAGCTCGTGTGTGATGGTGACTTTTCAAAGCAGCCCAAAGAGTAGTTGTGAAGTCACTGTGTTTCATAGGTGAACATGGAGCATCTCGGCACAATTAAGCAACGTGTGAAATTAGGTTTGTACAGCATCAGTGGGACTTCTTTCTTTTTTTTTTTCGTTATTTGTTTATTTCTCAGGTTGCACAAACCAAATGAAGTCTAGTTCTCCTCCCCAATGCTGTATTGCTGTTCCTGTTTAGGCCCTGTAATTGTTAATGTGTCAAGCACCATAGCTGATTTTTGCATCTGTTGCACAAAGCTGCTCAGATGGGCTTTCTAAGGATGTATTTTTAGTTAGCCTTAAATTATCCCTGTGTTTCTCTTCCACTTCTACCACTTTTCATGTAGCAGGTGGTGCGAGGTGGGACAGCATCACGGGGCTGATGAAGCATCGACCAGCTCCTTGTGGCTGTGAGGACAGAGGTTGTACAGACTGCAGCCATGTCATAGCTTTCTCCTTTTGGTGTTTATTTTTTTCACCCCCTGTAAATTACTTTGGAAATAGTGTCGTGGAAGAGAAACAAACAGTTGGTTTGAGGGTGAGATGATGGATCACAGTGTGCTTTCATTTTTCAAGAGCCTTTCAGTTCCTGCACAGCTGTGACACTTAAATGTCTGCAGCTGTCTTCAAATGGAGAAAGCATTTCATTACAATCCTCCCCCCTCATTAGAAATCCTTGAGATTTTTGAGCATATTAGTTTTGGAAGATGAGATCCCACTATATTTTTATAGCAAGCACAACAGCACTGGCTTATCCTTGCTTGACCAGGTATTTAAAATAAGCGAGACCAGAATATCCCATAGTAAATGACACATTAAAGCTATGTTGGCAATTGCAGGAAAGCTCATCTGTCTTTATAAAATAAAACTGATTCGTATCTCTCAACTTTTGTGTCTTCTTTAATGGCTCCTTTGTGTTTGTTTTCTTTACGAGCCTGGTTTAAACCACAGTGCCCTTCCCAGCCCCAAAACTCCTTGGCTTATTGTTCATCAAATCAATATTGCTCCAAATGTGAATGTTTGGGCAAGAGGATTTGCCTGAAGAACTGCCTGCCTTGCCGGCTCCAAATCCTGTTCCAGAAGAGCTGGTACTGCTGTTCTTTTCCATGCTTCTCCCAAAAAGATGGCATGCAGCTAGAAAAATAGCTCCAGCCTGCGTTGGGGCTGGGATTAAGCTGGATTTGTAGACATTTATGGATAGTGGAAATACTGTGTTCTTTCATCAGGGAAGCATTGCTACTCGTCCAGCACCTGTGATCACAGCTAATACTCAACATCTGTCTGCCCAAAATGCTGATGTGCACCTTGAACATGAGTCTGCTGCACGAGTCTTGGCAGGAGTCTGTCCACGACTCGGGAGTCTGGTGGGAAGCAGTGAAACGTGAAGAGCTACAGGGACTCTCCAGGCATCATCAGGACTTTTTTTGGGTTGGTTTTTTTTTTTTCCTCCCACCCTGTCTTTCCTCCCAATCTGTCTATCAGCAGAGAGTGAAAACCCAGGGCATCATCTCTATAGTCCAGGAGCTGAAGTGGGAAGATACAGGAGAGAAGTTTTACTTTAAGCTATTTTACAATCTTGAACAGCATCACTGAAATATAGTTGCATGAAAGCGAAGAAAAGGAATGGAAAGAATAAGATGGAGGTGCTGCTGGAATTGTGGACCTTATCTAGAAAAACCTTGGGCCCTTCTGTGCCTCATTCTGTCACCCTCTCTGGCCATTTGAAAGGTATGTCTCCTTGCTTTCTGGATTTTGACCTAGTTCAGGTGGGAGTGTTTGCACGTGCTCTGTCTGCTCTGAAATGGTCTGGTTTAGCTGGTGTCTCTGGGCAGCCAGAGTCTCCAGTCTACAGGCAAGCTGTTCTTAACCCCAGGTGAAAAAATATTTTCCAGGGGAAAAACCATTATCTAATCAAATCTTTTAATTGCTGGTTATTTTAATATCACTTTATTTTGTATATGGTAAAATGCAACATTGGTTTACAATTTTTCATTAAATAGTATGAAAACTTTTTTGCCCTAAATAATTGTGAGATGTCAGCTGTGCTGCTGCTTAAGTTAGTAGTGAATGTATTGCATTGACTGGCTCAATGTTTAATCTGCAGGACTCTTCCATCTTGCTTTACTAGTTTACTTTTAATAGAATCATAGAATAGGCTTGGAAGGGGCCTTCAACATCATCCAGTTCCACCTCCTGCCATGGGCAGGACACCTCCCACTAGACCAGGTTGCTTCAAGTCCTGTCCAGTCTGGCCTTGAACACTTGACCGATGAAGCATCCACGGCTTCTCTGGGCAGAAGTCCTCAGTTCTTGGCAGAAGGCAGAGATGTTCCCTACTGTATTGCAACACCTGCACAGCATCAGATTCCTGTTCCTTCACCTCAAAACCGAAATGCTGGTTACAACACTGTTTTTTCTTCTCACTGTTCGTTACAGATGACGTTCTAGTGGTGAATGTTAAAGCTGAGCTTAACAGAGGAGCTTTGAGTTCCTCCTTGTGACCTGGCTGTGATTGCCATGGGATAGGCATTGTGTCAGAGGAGTGCGTGTGGTGAGATGGACGTTCCAGCCATCTCACGTTCCATGTGATGGAATTAGAAAGCACCTTTCTGGAGGCAAATAAAGGTAAAGCCACACTGGCTGTAAGGGCAGTTGGGGCAGTGCACAAATGCTCTTCTCCTGGTGATCAGAAACTCGGGACTGTGCTGACTCCAAGATACTTGATCTGAAAAGCAGAAACACTACTCTTCCTTGCTGATGGGCAGTTCCTCCTCCAGCACAGGTTGTGTTGTGTGCTCAGGCAGGACACCTTCAGTTCCTGTGCAAGACAAGGACGAAAGCAATTGTATGGTGGTTTCCTGCAGTCTGCAAACACCTTCTTTAAACCCCTGTTGGCAGGCTGAAAGTTACCTGGAATTCTCTAAAAACATTCCTCATTTTCTGTTTCTCTGTTACATTTGTAACCACAAAAAAATTATTTGTTTTGGAAAGAGGTTGATAACTTCACATATTTTTCAGATGGCCTTGGAAGGCGAGTGCTGTATGGATTCTGTTTGGCTTCTCCACCTACTGGTGTCTGTCACGTCTCTCTTTGTCCTGTGTGGGTGTTGGTCTCTTCTTCCAGGGAACAAGTGACAGGACAAGAGAAAACAGCCTCAAGATGTGCCACAGGAGGTTTAAATTGGATATCAGGGAAATTTCTTTTCCCAAAAGTGTTGTCCAGCCCCAGCACAGGCTGCCCAGGGCAGTGGTGGAGTCCCCGTTCCTGGAGGGGTTTAACAGATGTGTAGGTGTGGCACTTGGGGACATGGGTTAGTGGTGGCCTTGGCAGTGCTGGAGGAACAGTTGGACTTGATCATAAAGAGCTCTTCCAACCTTAATGATTCTGTGATTCTGTGTTAAAGAGTGTTGACTTGGGCAGCTAAAAACTCTTGAAACTGCAGCATCTTCTCATTTAATTCCCTGGTGAGCACATCCAACCACATTCCTGCTGCACATTTTTACCATCTACCTCATTTCATTTTAACATCTCACCTTTGGCTTTCATACTCCTCATCTACCAGAGGAACCCCTCCTTTCACAGATCACCTTTCTTGGACGTTGAACACTGATATAAGGTAAGTGCAGGTCCACAACCTGTGGCAGCACTCTTTACCTCTGCCTCCAAGTGTGCCTTTAATAACCTTTTCCCCTGAATTAGCAGGAAATGTTCTCATGCTGGAGTAAGTGGAGGGCCCTGGCTGGCTTGGCTCAGGATTGTTTTCATAGCGATAACTTTATTCAATAATGCATTGTGTGACAACAAAAAGCAGTTGTTTGGCTACTCCATTGTCCATGGAGGAGACTTGCTAAATTGGGGTAGGATTTGTCCTAGGTGAGAATTCCAAGATGCTGTCAGCTGTGCCGAGAACTTAAAGGGCCAAAGAGGGAAGCTTTAATCCTCCCTGATGTTAGACAGATATCAGGCGCGGGAGTGCGTGGGCTCACTCTGTGCAGCACAACTTCCAGCCTTAATGAAAAGTGTTGCTGCCTTGAGCAGAGTTTGTCAAGCTGAGGAGCAGTGGAGTAGAGGAACATTTTTCACCCTCTTTGGCTAAGCATCTTGAAACCTGTGCCTCAGCTGTGATTTTCAGCATAAGAATAACAAGCAAAACAGACACCAGTGACCCTTCCCTACCTGCCAAAACAACTGAGTCCCAAAACTTGTCATCATTTTCATTACCAGCCTGTCCAGCCCCAGAACAGGCTGCCCAGGGCAGTGGTGGAGTCCCCATCCCTGGAGAGATTTAAAAGCTCTGTGGATATGGCCTTTGGAGACAAGGTTTTGTGGTGGGTTTTGCAGTGCTGGGGGAATGGTTGGAGTCGATCATGTTAGTGATCTTTTCCAACCTAAATGATTCTGTGAACTGTCTTCTTCCCTGACAAAACCACTCATGAAACAGGTGTGGCTTTAGTTTGACTTAATATCCCTCACTTTAATTTTAGTGTTGGTGTAGTCAGTGAAAGTAGAGCACATTAGAGGCTCTGGAATCCAACTCACACAAGCAGTCACTGGAACGGAGGAGAGGAGGAAGAGCATGAAGTCTCCAAGGGTGATTCTTAATTACTTGGCTAGGGCAAATGCTTCCAGCCTGAGGTGTTCCCAGTGATTGGAAGCCAGGAGGAGTGGAGAAAGGATGGAGATGACCAGCTCCTCATGTGGCTGAGTGTTTGCAGGGAAGAAAAGAGGCTGCAAGTGCCTTGCAAATGCCATTCCTGACCTCGGTAATTCGTGGGGGTGCATGGCCGTGGTCTGCCAGATGATTGCGTGTGTGCATGTGCAAGGGAGAGGAAGTTCAATGCTCTCTGAAAGCAAATAAAGGTCTGATCTTTTCCTCAGATTCACCATAAACAGGTTAGAGAACTATGGGATAGAGTTATGAATAAATATTTATATTTATTCTATTTAAGTTTTTTTAAGACTTCGGTCCCACGACCTTCGGTTGGAGGAACCAAACTTCACCTTCCTTTTCTCCAAGTATTTTCTCCATCCAACTAATTATAAAATGCTATAGAGTCTCTGTGAGAAGAATTTAGGAGGAAACCTCAGGGAATGTGACATTAACTAGGGAGAACATCAAGAATAATAACATTAGCACCTACTGACTAGAAACTTCAACAAAACCATTTATTTAGAGATGGTGTGTATTTGGCCAACACTCTCAGGCACTTGGCTGGACTTGATGATCCTTGTGGGCCCCTTCCAGCTCAGGATATCCTATGATTTGCATTGGATTCTTCTCATCTCGCTTGAAATGATTTTAAAATCTGGCACGTGGCTTGTGCCTGGCATTTCAGCTTCCACTGAGCATCCCTTTGGCAGGATACCTTTTCCCATCCCTGTGTGATGGTGTTGCCCCTCTGTGGATGTGAGCCTGTGCTGCCTGCACTGCACACCCCATGGGTGCTGCTCTGTGGGTGCAGCGAGCAACGAGTGGCAGAAGAAAATCAACTCTCACCCCAGAGTGCTTAGGATGGAGCATAATAAATGAATAGAGCTCCTCAGCTTTCCAGTCCAGCCTCCCTGCTTCTGTCTGAATCCAGGCTGATGCAGGGGTGTGGATGAAATCCCAGGCACAAGCTGTCAGCCGCCCTTGAACAGGGGCAGCATTGTGGCCACGTGCCTGGAGAGGAAGGTGTGTTATCCCTCTTGCCCCTGTGCACCTCTCCTCTGCCATCCCATGCTCTGGATTAATTCTTGTGAGCCTTTAGCACAAGGGGCGGGATCTTGTCTTCTCCTGTGTCTGGGAGGATGGGAATTGTGATTGCGCCTGGGCCTTCAGGCTCCCAGAATGACACGAGTGGCTGTGATTTAGATGTGTACTAATGCAGGGATTTAGCCTCCCAACACATCTGACCACTCCAGAACTCTTTGGGCAGCCTCTAATGAAGCCTCCCCAGCCAAGGAAATCCTGTGCAAAGTAGGAAAGGTGCTGGGGAGAGGATGAAGGGGCTCATCTCCAAGATGTAGTAGGTTTGTTCAGTCTTAGCTGTTATATTTGCACAGGGAAAAATATAAATCAAGGCTGTGCTGGTCTATATCTGGCCAATTTCACTCTGGAGTTCCTGACAGGTGACCCCAGGGTCCAGCTGCATTCTCTCAGTGCTTATTTTTGACATTGTAATCCAAATTGACATTCAGTGCTTGAGTATACAATAAGTTCATTACAGCTAAACCTTCCAGCTCAGGGATTTCCTGTTGGTAAGTCTCGGAAAAATCAGGATTCCCAGTGGTACCAGGCTGAAAATGTTTACAGACAAAATTCAAGCTAGCAAGTTATGCTAAAATGTTTTTGGAGCCAAAGTGGAATGGTATTTTCAGCCCACTGCAGTGGTGCCTTGTCCTTCCTTGTCCTATCCTACCCCTTCCTGCCTGGGATTGGAGGCAGAGGCCCCTGCCCTGCACAGCTCCTGAAAAGAGTTTTGGTGCTGCTCTCAAGGGGAGCTCATTAAATTGCAGCTGGTGAATCCACAGTCCCATGGCTAAGCACATTTCTTGAGCCTGTTTTTGGAACCTGAACTGTTTCATCTTGTCCCACTTTCTAAAGAGCATGAGAAAAATCTGCACAGCATCTTACCCAATCACCGTGTGGTCACCCTGATGAATGCCACAAGCAGATAAGACTTGAGATATCCCGATTACCTCCAGGAGTGGGACATTATCTCCCAATCTTTCCTTGTCTGTATGAGGGTTGCAACACAGTGGATTTACTACTTGAGCTCTTGACCTGCTGGTTAATAAGCTGTTATGATGAGGTGTGAATTTGGCCTGGGACTGGTTCGTGCCCATCTGGCACATGGACAGCAGCTTCTTCTGCTTCCTTCCACCTTCTCCCCTTGATGGAGCTGATACATTATAAAAACAGATGCAGCTCTCTTTATCCAGTCGATCTTAGCTGGGATATGAAGGTGGTTTTCTAATAAGATGAAGGTAAAATGTTCATTGCTGTGTCCAAAGGGGAAATGTGAAGTGGCTCTGTGTGCGGTTGAGGGGTGGGAGAGGAGCTGAGAGGCTCCCCAGCACAGGTGATGCCAGAGTCAGAGGTACTGCTGTAAAAAAAAGAGATGCATCTCCTGCAAAGCATTAACAAGATCCAAAGAGAACAGGAAGGGTCTCCTTTCTACACATCCACCACCATGCGATGAGAAGAAATGCATGGCCACACAGAAAATGTGCAGTTTGGGTCTTTTAGGAAAAAAATCGGAACTGGAGGAGTAGGGAATATTAGAGGAGATGATCCAAAGAGACTGTAATCCCTGCTACTGGAGAGTGTGAGAACAAAGACATGGAATCATGGAATGGTTTGGGTTGAAAGGGACCTTAAAGCTCATCTCATTCCACCTCCTCTGCCATGGGCAGGGACACCTTCCACTAGACCAGGTTGTTCCGAGCCCTGTCCAACCTGGCCTTGAACACTTCCAGGGATGGGGCAGCCGCAGCTTCTTTGGGCACCCTCAAAGGAATAATTCCTGACATATGTGATGATAGAATCAGAGTAAACAAGACTGGAAGGACCAGCTTTGAGGTTTGATCTGAGGTTGCCCAGGGTTTTTTGTCAGGAGAGTTTCAAGTATCTCCAAAGGTGAAGATTCCCTGACCCAGACCCCTCTTCCACTGTTTGACCACCTTCATGGGGAAAAGGCTTCCCAAATGGATTTTCTTATCTTCTAACTTGGGTTTGTTGACTCTTTTCCTATCACTGAGCATCTCCCATGAGAGCTTGTCCCTCTCTCTTCTCTACACCATCCCAGAGTTACAGACAGGAATAAAGTCTGTCTCTGCCTGAGCCTCTCCCTGCGTGCCCTGAGCTCCAGTTCCAACCAGCTTGGTGACTTCGCTGTGTTCTCTCACCATTTACCTGGTACTGGGGAGCCCAAACTGGTCCCAGTGCCCTGTTTGACAAGTGCCAAATGGAGAGAAGGAATCACTTCCCTGGTTCTGCTGGCTCTACTCCTGCCACCACCACCCACAACATGGTTTGTCCTCATTGTCCCAGGTTCTTTCCCCAAAAGCTGTTCTCCAGCCCGGCAGACTCCAGACCTTAGACACCCTGAGAGATCCTGTCTCAGCAACTGAGGGTGGTCTACTCAGGCTCCTGAACTCCTTTCCAGTTCCATGTTTTTGTTCATCCAAGCCACACGTATCCTTAATTCCCAAAGAATTCAATAAAAAACTTAGGAAAAGGTTCCTGTTCTTTCCTCCCTCTGTGGTTTTTAAATTTTACACATCTTAAACCCGAGTAATTTGCTAGTCACTGGAAGTGTAGCATCCTGTATGGCTCCCGTGAGAAGAACGTGTGTTAAAAGTAGGATTATCACTTGCAGGAGCAGCACAAGTACAAACCTGGTAACACATCCTTCTGCAGCGTGGGACCTGCATGGAGGATCAGCCACGAGCTCTCAACCACCAGACCTGGAAACGATTCCTTGCTGCATGCTCTTGCCTGCTGCTCTTGGTAGCTCTTTGTTGTGACAAATGACACAACTGCTTTTCCTACAGGCTCGTGTTTTTGTGGCAGGAGTGTCTAAAAGCAGCAGCTGAGCTGAGCCTCTCCTCCAGGAGCTGCCTGGTCACCTAGAAGGGGATGGGGCTCTTCCTGGTGGCCACACGTAGACTTTCCCTAGGATTTGGAGAGCAGAGGCTGCTGTGGGGGCTGGCAAGGAATGAATCCATAGGTGAGAAAGTCCTGCAAAGTTTGATCTCTGAAAATGCCCTAAAAGAAGGGATAGAAACCTGCTCAATCTGAAGTCATAGACCTTGCTGGTCCAGACTGTTTCTGGTGACTCAGAACAGATATAGGTCTTAAAATTTCACATTTCTAGGACTCATACATTCCCAAATGGCTCCTTCTCCCTGCCTCTGTGTCCTTCCTCCTTCTCTTCTCCAGCTAAGTGAGAGAAAGAGGCTGCCACTGCCAGTAAGGGGGCACGGGATTGCTGGTCCCCATGGCTTGGTGTGATGTCCAGTTGCTGTTACAGCTCTCTCTTTTGCTGGAGCAGGGATGGATCAGAACCCTCTGTCCTCATCTGAGGTGGGGCTGTGAAGGTTCCTCCTGGGTGGAACTCACTGCCCAAGGAGCTGCTGGAGAAGAGGTTGAGCTGAACTGGGGGATCTGGTGTGCCAAAGGGTGGCAATGCTCTGAGTTCTGGGTTCCTCCCTCTCCTGCATATTTCAGCCTAGGTGGAAATCCAGCTGTTGAAGTTAGCTCCAAGCTTCCCGGGTTTCTGGTTCTGGGGAGCTGGAGCATCCCTCCCACATGATCAGCACGTTGCTTTCACTGGCTGCCTTCCCTTTGGCTGTAGAGGTGAAAACATAAAGCTGTGTCCACCCCATGATGCTCCTTGGCAAAATTCTTGGAGCCCTTTGCAGGGAAGAACAGGATCAGCCCAGCTTTCTCTTTGTGTCCACCGTACACTGACACCTCCATGTCTCTGAGGACCCCCTTCCAGGCAGCTTTGGGAATCTAGGACCTACTTTTCATCTGAGGGGTGCAGTTTGTGCACTTAGCAATAGCTTAGACCCTGATCCTGGGGAAGTCAGTGCCGAGGATGCTGGCTGATGACACACTGCTCAGTTGACAGGCCGTGGGGAGAGGGATGGGTTAAAAACAGGAATGTGGTTCCGTTTCATCATGTTTCCAGTGAGTTTCAGTTTACAAATAGTTTGGGTCAACCACATGCTTCTTTCTTTGACACTTTTTTGAGGCGGAGGATGCTTTGGGGTTAATACTTTGAAACTTTCCTTTCCTGGCTGCCCCCATCTCCTTGCCTGCCAGGAAATTCCAGCACAAGAGTCAAAAAGGTGCCTGTCTGGATTAATGAGGAGCCAGCACTGAGCTTCTCCCAGGGCATGGCCTGGCTGGTACCAAGGAGTCTATAAAGCATCATGGGTCCTGGGTGCTGAACTGCTCTCAGGGCTGGTTCCCAAATGAGGGAGGGCATGGGAGTGGGGCTTGTCCCCCATTCTCAGCAGCGTGGAAGCAAGCTGGGAAATCAGATAAGAGTGGTGCTTGTGAAGGATGGTTTAACATCTGGAAATTATTAGCTGCAAAGTCACCGAAGTCACGCAGAGTGATCCTCTGTCCTTGTGAGCTTCTCTCCTGAGCAGATGGGAGTTGCAACACCCACCTGGCAGGGTAGTGGCTGCATGGACAAAGTCTAGGGCTTGGGGGTGGGGATTTGCTCCAAGAGTTCTCTTCTAGCAGTGTTCGGGATGTTGAGACACCGATCTACCTTTTGCCGTGAGCTGTGGGAAATGAGTATCCCAGCAGCGATCTCCTGAGGTGGGGTGAGGATACGAAGGCTGAAGGGAAAGAGCAGAGATGTTTGAAGTGCAGTTTAAATGATTGTTTTGAGCTCCAGTTCGATTCAAGGAAGAGAAGTGAGCATAGGGTCCCATTCTTGGGGTGCAGGCATCCCTTGGAACAGGATGTCTTGCTGTATAAGCTTTATTTTTCCCTGTCAGCAATAGAAACAACTTGTGAGGAGCAGCACATGTGGAGCCATTCCTACAGAGCTCCATCCTCAGCTGGACCTACAGGCTGCATTTTTCCTAGAAGATTACTTTTCCTTCTCTCTTCAGGGTAACACTGTTACTTCACAACTCAGATGGCTCCCCCAAACTGGCCTCCAAATCCTGAGGCAGGCAATGCATGGGTAGAAATCAGGAGACAAAGTCTGATAGTTTTCAAGTTTTTTTCCATCAGTGATGCCTTTGTTTCCTTATTCTGAAGGACAGGAGAGCTAGAAACACTTGGAAATGCTCAGAATCATAGAACTGCAGAAGGGTTTGGGTTGGAAGGGACCTTAAAGCTCATCCAGTTCCAACCTTCTGCCAGACCTGGTTGCTCTAAGCTCCATCCAACCTGGCCTGGAACACTTCCAGGGATGGGACAGCCCCAGCTTCTCTGGGCAACCTGTGCCCGTGTCTTCACAGTCATTGGGTTGTGCACATCAAATCTTCCTGCAAGTGCTGAAGTACAGGTGAGCAAGCTGGAAGACTCCTGGAAAGCCAGAGGCTGAAGCATCCTGCACAAATTACAGGAGATGAGGTAATTTTGTTGGGTTGTGGGTTCTAATTCTTATGTTAATTGCACAATGGTTGGGTGTTATTCCTTACCACCATCCGAGTCCTCCCAGAGACTGGTCTGTTTGTTGCTGGTGGTGATGGGGAAAGAGAGAAGCCACATTGCTTTCCTCAAACCAGGCAGGGAAGCAGGATCAGCTTCAGATTATTTTGAAGCCCAACATGTCTGAAGGGTTAAGATCAGGCATTTACAGTCTGCAGCAAGGCCCTCAGTGGTGAAACATGGGAGATTTCCAATGACTTGCTGGGAATTTCCAGAAATTTGTACAGGCGCCTCCTGGTGCTTGAGTCCCTCTGAGGTCAGAACCTCAAGAAGAGGGGGCTTCCTGAACAGAGAGGTCTGAGCTGAGCCACATCCACCTAACTAACCTAGGAGATACTGTCCTCTGGTTCCTCTGCTTTTCTTCACACAGATGTGTCTGAAGGAGTGCTCCTGGATGGGGCTCTGAGTAACCTGATTTAGTGGAAGGGGTCCCTGCCCACGTGTCTTGGTTTGAAAGACAGGTGTCTGCCAAGGAAGGCGGGAACCTCCCTTGGAATGGAAAATGTGACCCCCTTCTCTCCAAATTATTATAACTTTGAAATTACATGGCTTTCAGGCAAAGATATGGGAAAAGAAATAACCGATCTTTACTAGAATATATATATATAAAAAACATAGCAAACAAACAGCAACAACAGCAGGAACAACAAACAGAAAGAAAACCAGAGACCCAACCCCAGCCTCTCTCGGCCCCAGCCCCTTTCCCCTTCGGTGCAGTTCCGCTCACCGCCGGCAGGGGCGCTGTTGGCTCCCGGCCGGGCAGGGCGGGTGCGATGGTTCCCCCGCGGCTGCAGGGGGCGCTGTGGCGCGGGCTCGGCCGCCTCTCCACACGGTTAATGGCGCCTCAGCCGGCGGGAGAGAGAGAAAAGGGGCTCCCTTTGCAAACTCACGGGGGCAGCCGGTCCCGGTGCCACTCTGGATGGCAAAATGGCCTGTAGCAGGAACCTCAGAGCAGCAGGCTGGAACAGCAGAGGCAGGTGCACCTGGAGTGGCAAACAAAGTGTAGCAAAAACTCCTGAGCCGTGCCAGAAACCACAGGGTGTCCGCATGGGCCTGGGTGGTTAAAGTGTAGCAAAAAGCCCAAAGCAGCAGCAGGAAACAGCAGGGCTGGGAGGTGGCAGATGGGCTGCCACAGGCAGCTCCCACAAGCAGTGGGAGACGCTCCCTCCAGAATGGGAAGGGAGTCAGGATCCCAGGTTTTCCCCTGAGGCACCCCAGCCGATGGTGAGGATCCTTCCCAGTGAGATCGGGTATTGGAAAGGTCCCAGTACAACGGCCGCTCTTACGATCAAAGGCTCACCCAGGGTAGGAGAAGCAGTAAAGGGCTGAACTCGGTGGTGGCAGCGAATTCTGCCCCACAGTGGCACCAGCGCAACCATTCCCCTCTGGTCCTGAGAGAGAGAGAGAGAGCGGTGAGCTGCGGTATCTCTGCCCTTCCCAAGANATGGGCTGCCACAGGCAGCTCCCACAAGCAGTGGGAGACGCTCCCTCCAGAATGGGAAGGGAGTCAGGATCCCAGGTTTTCCCCTGAGGCACCCCAGCCGATGGTGAGGATCCTTCCCAGTGAGATCGGGTATTGGAAAGGTCCCAGTACAACGGCCGCTCTTACGATCAAAGGCTCATCCAGGGTAGGAGAAGCAGTAAAGGGCTGAACTCGGTGGTGGCAGCGAATTCTGCCCCACAGTGGCACCAGCGCAACCATTCCCCTCTGGTCCTGAGAGAGAGAGAGAGAGCGGTGAGCTGCGGTATCTCTGCCCTTCCCAAGAGAAAGTCCCCTGGCTAAGAGAGTACAGCCAGCTGCACCCCTTCCTCCCATCTTGGCCACTTCTTTTGTCTCTCTTCAGTATCCTCATTACCATCTCTTCAGCAACAAATGGGAGAAAATTCCCTGAGAGAAAGAATAAAAACCAAAACAACCAAAAATCTTGACTTCCAACACCATGGCAGGGGTGTTGGAACAAGATGAGCTCTAAGGTCCCTTCCACCAAATCATTCTGTGATTCTAGGATGTCTTTCTTCAAACGGAAAGGTTATATCCAGTTTGTTTTTTGGAGACTTCGGCATAGATTAACAGAGTAAAAGTAACCTCTGCCCCAAAAAGCTTGAAGTCTAAATGTGAAAGAACATATAGATGACTGAGGAAATGATGAATCAGTAAATTAGTGAGGAGAAAGATGTTCTCCATATTTCAGTTCCTTTATGAAATCCTTTTCAAGCATCTTGATGAATGAGAGTTTTTGCAGCCCTGGCTCAGTGTTTGGAGGCTGCCCTTGAATTCCAGCACTGGAACAGCCCTGGGGTTGTTCTCCTGTTTTCTGTTTAAATATCAGAAATTCTCACATCTCCTGGAATATCAATCTGTCAGGCTGCAGAGATCATTAGACCATTAAAATCATGCATGGAGCACCTGCAGCCTTTGCTCTTTATTGTTACAGCTGTGCATGTGCACACGGGAAGAATTTAGGAATTACAGAGGATACCATTACTGAACAGCCCAGGAACACTGGAGCAACCTGACTGAAGGGTAGATTTAGCCACAGAGCACCTGGTTTGTCTTTCGCTGCCTTCGCAGCTCTGGGCTGGGAGGTGTGGGGTGATCCACCGCACTTTGCTGTGGAGATCCCAGTTTGCTCTCTCTAAGTTAAAGCAGGGAGAGCTGCAGCATTTTGTGTGTGAGTGAGGCTGAGCTGAACTTGCAGAATAAAGGTAGGGCTGAGCAACCTGATCCGAAAGAGCTGTGATATCGCCGTGAGCAGAGGCTGCACCACAACCTCCAGAGGTCCGTCCGACCTCAGTTATTCTGTGATTCTGGTTCTCACCACAGTGATGTGAGTCACAAGTAACTAGTTCTGGTCAAACAAAACGTCCCAGATGGTTATGGTAAGTGGTGCAAAGTCCACCTGGCAGCCAGTAATTAGTGGTATTCCCCAGTAATCAATGCTGGCATTCGTGAATGTCTTCACTGATAACCTGGATGAAGTTTGCTTGCAGAAAGCTTGTGGGTGGCAGTAGACTTAGGTAGGGAAGTGGCCAATGGACTGGAGAGCAAGGCTGGTACTCAGAAGAGGGCCCTGGGCAGGCCTGAGAAATGGGCTGACAGTAACTCGATCAAGTTCAACCAGGGCACATGTGAGTTTTTACATCTTGGATTGAACAATCCCATGGAACACCAGGGATGGGGTCTCAACCTTAGACCACAGGTCTGCAGGCAAGGAAGGACAAGGCTCTGCCCCCATCAACTTGTGTGAATAACTGATCATTACAAACTCTTTCTGCCACACAGAAAGGGTGCAGTTCATCAGGTAGAAGTTTGAAGGCTTTCCTGAAGAAAATACAAGGGAATGTCCCATGAGGAGCTACTGTACAGCCAAGGAGAATGGACCTTTTCCCAACTGTTCAACACATCCTGCAGCTTTTCCTAAGAACTGCATATTCCAACCCCTGTCTTTCCACCCCCAAGCTGCACAAAATTATGCACTTAGCAAGTGGAGGAGGAAGTTCTTCACCCAACGTGCTGGTCTCTTGCTTTTCATTATTCCTCTTAAATGGTGAATTGCAGAATTATTAAGATTGCAAAAGCCCTGTAAGATCATCGAGTCCAACTAATCCCCAACAAACTACCAAGGCCACCATTAAGCTATGTCCCCAAGTGCCACATCCGGGGATGGGGACTCTACCACTGCCCTGGGCAGCCTTTGCCAAGGCTGGACAACCTTTTCAGGGAAGGAGCTTTCCCAATATCCATCCTAAACCTCTCCTGGCACAACTTGAGGCTGTTTTCTCTTGTTCTGTCCCTTGTTCCCTGGGAGAAGAGCCTGACCTCCACCTGGCTATACCCTCCTGTCAGGGAGTTGTGGAGAGTGAGCCACCTTTTCTCCAGCCTGAGCCCCACCAGCTCTCTCAGCCAGTCCTGGTGCTGCAGCCTCTTCCCCCTTCTCTGGATGTGCTCCAGCCCCTCAGTGTCCTTCTTGCTGGGAGGGGCCCAGAACTGCCCCAGGACTGGAGGTACCTCAGCAGTGCCTGGAGCAGGTCACTGCCCTGGTCCTGCTGCCATGCCATTGCTGGTACAAGGCCAGGTGCCCTTGGCCTTCTTGCCCACCTGGGCACACCTGGGTTCATTTCCAGCCAGCTCTTGATCAAAATGAAGGAAGAAGACAAAGCCTGGTGGACACTTGTAAGTCCTGCACTTGCGTTTGTGCTCTGCCACAAAGCTCCTCTCTGTTAAGTCTCCTCACACAGAGGTGTCTCCAGGAGTCCTTCTCAGGGGCACCATCGGAGAGGTGTCAAAGCATGGAGGAATTCCAGGGATGTGGGTGCTCACACTCAATCAGCTGTAGTGGGGCAGGGTGTGTTATGTCCAGAAACACAAGCATTTGGGTTGCTGCTAGCCTTTGGTGGAGGCCAGGAAGTTTTTCTCCAGCCTTCACTGCCCTGCTGAGATGCTGATGAGGGGTCGTCTGGAGATGTTGTGTTGCTGAAATGCCCAGATTTCCTTCCCAGGCCAGTCAAAATAAAGAGCTTGGATTCTTTCCTGCATTGGCTGCTGGCGCTGACACCTCTCTGGGGACGGCACTGGAAGGGCCAACATGCAACTGACCTCTGATGACAGGCCCAGTAAACACCTTCTCGGGCTGAAGAAGTGAAAAATGACAGTAATTTCCTGCCCACACCAACCAAGCAGAAAAGTTCCCCCATGAAGTTTTATGAGGCTGCAGAGCCTGGAAATATATTAAAGGCAGAAAGGACTAATCAGCGGAGAGGGAAAAACTGATTGAGAGGAAATTAATGTTGTGGAACTTTGTGAAAATTTAGAAACTCCTCTGAAGACCCGGGGTGTGATTCTGACCTGACCCAGAGAGGTGGCAAAACTTCACTCGGTCCAAGGCCGCAGGTTTGCAGAGCCCCTTGCGGACACTTTGACACACCAGAAGTGGGCAGGAACTGATGCAGAGTGTGGACACAAAGCAGACAGATGTCCAAGCACTGGTGTTTCCCTGCCCTGATGACAGAATGAGTCTATTGTAATTATCATGAGTTTTGTGGGGTCTCATAGTGTCTTCAGGAACATCCCAACCACCAGTGTTCCATGGAGGCTGCCTGTGCCCTGCTCGTCGGTGAGTCCTTCAGGGAATGGCATAGGAAGGGATTTCTCACCCTGTTCCAGGGCACATGCACTCACAGGCATGTATTTTCAGATGTCCTGGCTCCAACACAGAGGTTGAGGCACATGCGGGGACATGTCCAGACTCTGGCTCCTCCTTACACCTTCCATCCTGAGCAGCCAAACCTGGTAGTTTTCCAAAGGCTGGATCTTTTTCCAGCTGTTCAAAGCCTCAGGTCCCAGCTTTTCCAGTCCCAGCCACATTCCAGAGCCCTGTGCTTATCCTGCAGGTCTTGGTTTGGTGTGGACTTGAGGCACCAACTGCTTCCCATGGGCTGGACAGGATGGGGTGAAGCAGAGTCCTCTGTGTAAGAGCCCCAGGAGAAACAACCACTCTGGGGGTGGCTCTGCTGCTCTTCCACTGTGAGGGATTTCATTGATGCTGAGGAGTCCAAGCAGAGGTGCAAGGGAGAACATAAATGGGAAAAAATTGTCAAAATGGAATTTAAAAAGAGAAATACTCTAATTTTTGTATGGGTTGTGATATTCATTGCCTTCACCTTGCCAAAATGCTGAAAAATATGGTAATTGCACTGGGTGTGGTCACACAACTTTTGTGAAGTATTCAGTGGGTGACTCTTAGAAAAAAAACACCTTTCTTCTTTAATGTGTCATTTGAAATTTGCTGAAAGAAAAATAATGCTTTTTGAAGAATCCAGTTTGAGCCATGGGGAGACTGTAGACATGATCTAGTTGAAGGTGTCCCTGCTCATTGCAAGGGCGTTGGACTAGATGACCTTTAAAGGTCATTCTGTGATTCTTTGATTTTCCAGACTGAGGGCAACCTTGGCTTTTTGCAATTCCACTGCAAGTTTTCTATATGAACTCATTACTGACCTTGTTGTTAACCTGATTGTGGTTTTTTTTCTTAGTAACATCCCTATATCATGAGTACCTTTCCCCTCAAGGATCTTCAGCTGCTTTTGACACAAAGGCATGTTTATTATCTCTGCTTTAGAGATGGAGAAAACAAGATGTATAGATGGGATTGGTGTGGTGTAATGGAGTTTTTTACATCTGGACTAATTGCCTGAGAGTCCCTTTATTGTTTCTGGAGAGGAACAGACACTCCTACTCATTACATCCTAATACAGATGATTAATAGGTCAGGTGACCAGCTTCAACATATTTATGCAATGTTTGTGATGGGCATCTACAGGGAGAGGAGGGGGGAAGTAAAGACAGCCTCTCTAGGAGCATTTTTTCTCCTTAACTACACATGCAAGATACTTGTATCTAAATAGTCACAGGCTCTTTCCTGTACTAGTATGTGATGATGGATGGATAGATAACCTTTCTCCATAAAAATATACATAATTAAGGGGAAATTTTTCATTGTCATCTCCAGCTTGTGTCGAACAATTTATTTTCCTCTTTTTTTTTCCCATGGAATATTGTTGTGGGTGAAGAGATCTGACGCCTGTCTAACATAATATTCTTGGATGGGTTTTTTGAGTAATGGTGCTGCTGTTGTACAACCTCCGGCAAGAACAATTTGCAAAGTGTTGTAACTTTTCTTAAAAATGGCCTGACAACAGCTCTCCAACCAGAGTGGTTTTACGGGGGTCTGTTCCAGCTCCACAGGGCTTGGAAAGAGGGAGGCAGAAAAAAAGTCATCGGAGGTCTGTGCAAGCTGCCCTTCAGGTTTGTAGTGTTGGTAAAGGGGCCTGGTATCTGCTGTGCAACACCCACCTAGATGCTTTATCCTCTTTGGGGCATGAAAAGCTCCAAGTGCTTAATGTTTTTGGAATAATCTAAACCTAGAGTCACAAGGTCAAGGTCACCTTCATGATTTTCTCAGAAGGTTTATCTTCACCCATGTCTGTCTACAACACATGAACACAGAACCAGCAGACTTGTGCCCAGAAACTGCAGAGACCTTACAGATAAGGACACAAACACATGACTGTAGATGCTGTTGCCTCCCTTATGGGCACGCAGTTCCTCTGGGCCACCAGGACTTCGCTTCGGTCCATTTTCTCCAGACTTGCTTGTGATAAGATACAGGTCCAATCAGCATGAATTTAGGTGAGACCTCAATGCAAGCTGCTGCTGTAACAACTGAGGTCTTCATGATGTAGCACAGGCTGATCTGGTGCATCCAGAACTCCTGGTATGATTCTCGCTTGCTAGGATTTTTAGAAATTAATTTCTTCCTCCATGTGGAGTTTGGGTCCCCTGAGGGGCTGAATGGAGAAGGTGAATGTTCAGAACCAGGCTTCAATTGGCTTTCAGCCAATTGTCTGCCAAGATTTGCTGCACAATCCCATGGCAGAAAGGGCTAATCTGGGACTCCTGTGCCATTGTACCAAGAGTAACAGCAACAAGAGAAATGGGCTATGGAGTCAGGGTAAGATGGGGTGAGACCCTAATGTTAATGTGCTTTGATGGTTATCAAAGGATTTAAAAAGGAGTTTTGCTGTATGGGTGGGATGAGGAGACTGCAAGGGAGAGGAAGAGCAGGTTCATGGTGAGCTGGTGTAGAGAAACCTTCAGAGGTGTGGTGGGACCCAGAGAGGCAGGAGCACTGATACCAGCGCCCTGCAAATACCAGTGGAGTGAGGATGGATGGATTTTCTGTCTGTAACAAAGCAATGATGGAAAGCATCAGCTGGGGAGCCATGCTGGGCATTCTACCAAGACCCTCTCGTGTGTGCCACAGCTCTGGGGCCCAGGGGAAGTCAGCCTCTTTGCTCTGGTGCCAGTGGATGCTGTGGGTCTGTTCATGTGCAACTAGCAGGATCTGGTCACCTCTCTCACTTTGCCTGTTCCCAGTGGCCTCTCTCCTGAGTATGACAAGGAGCAGGGGCTCAGCCGGACTCTGTGGTCAAAGTGCCAGACGCTGCTGAAACACAGCAAAGCTGATACAACCATAATGAGGGGAAAAGGCTGCCTTACTAATTACAGCGGATTACAGAGGAGAAACCAAGGACAGGGACAAAGCAAGCCATCCAGGCTGGCAGATTAGATGGTGGGAAATCTCCCCAAATTGCCGGAATCCTCTTAACCATGTTTTAACCATAGGAGCCCCATGCTGACATCCACCTCCCACGAACATCTGTCCGTTATATCCCTCCATCCAGTGAGACTAAAAATTTGGGCTACAAGAGAGACATCAAGTTTACCTGGACTCCCAAAGATGTGTGACCAACACCCCCTTTCTCCCCTCTGAACAAAATTATGGGCGGCTGAGATGTCCTGACTGCATTCCCTTGAGATGAGCCCTTCTGCCTTTGTGGTACCAGGCTCCTCTGGAAGCAGTAAAGTTGACTTGAACCATTACTAATATCATAGAGAGACCCCGGAGGATCTTTAACCAGGAGACCTTTAATAATTACTACCTCTAAGGCTGTTGTTCCTCGATTCGAACCGGGGTTTCTCATGCTATCTGAGTCCTGGAGCAGAGCTCAAGTCCATTCCCACAGGAGTAGGAGTGCCATGTGACTTAATTGTCCTTGATATTTTTCTAGTCACATCAAGGGTTTCCTTGGAAATGTTACATATATATAGCCAAGAAAGAGTTTATTATTTGCTGTCAGGGGGCAAATAACACCAAGGCATCTCTGAAGACATCTATAACATATCTGCGTAATGTGGAGGTTAAAATAAATCAGTAAAAAGAGCCACTCTCTTGAGGGCAATATACTGTAAAATATTTCATCAGAAGGCCTGGATATTATTGCACTTGCAATTAATCTTCTTGGTTATAGCACAGCTTGTTTTCTCCTGCCACACTCTCTCTCTCTGTTTTCAGCAGCTACTAGATGTCAGGGGGAAATTCTTTTGGCATTGTTTTTAAGAAAATTCCTGTCTAAGTTGGAAGCTATTGAATTTCTTCATTCATTTCAGGTCCAAAGAAATGCCTGATATGGTTGGAGATGCCTTGGTACCTCCAGCTTCTCCCCTTGGTTTGCAGCCATGGATCACTTCACGCAGCTGAAGAGGCTTAGCTCTGGCAATATGATAACCACAGCACTGACCATCTTTCATCCACTGCACGCAAGTCATGGATATTTTATTATTACTATTCCTGAATTTTGCCTGGGTTTAAACACTGGCTTTTGGAGCATTTGTAACCCTTCTGTTATCAGATCATCATGTTGCTAGTGTGCTTTGACTTGATTTTTATGACCGGAGTAAGTTGTTTTTGTTTGTAAGATGAGTGGCGGGGACAAAGCTTGTATAACGAATAGATGCTTGCAAAGAGCCACGACACCAAATGGACTTTGGGAGCCAGTGTTTGGGGAAGGTGATGGGAGAAGACACTTTGTGGGTGGCTCTTGCATGCAAGGAGGCCATCTTGGTGCAGATGTTCCCTTCCTATCACATGCACCATCAGCATGAACCTCCTCCCCAGGAAGGGTCAGGCTCTTCCACAGAAGGAATTCAGCAGGAAGGTGCCAGAGACCCACATGTCACTCCCTGTCTCCAAGAGTCGTTGCAACACATTTTTTTTTCACACAGGGGAAAGGGGGAACAAATGCAAACCGTGAGTCCCACAAAACGGAAACACTATTGAAGTGTTTTCTTGGCAGTTCTCAGCTGTGCACTTCTTGACTCTTGAGCAAGAGCTGATTGCTGTGAACAGCTCTGCCCCTCAAAGCAATGACCTGCTAGAGAGGGACAGTGCTCTTGTGAAGGGTCGTGTCTGGGAAGAGGATGCTTAAAGGTAAGAGGACAGAGAGAGGGTCTCTGGCATTTGGAGATGATACAAATGCTCTTGCCTGTCGTGTCCCCTGGCAGCCCTCCTTGCCCTTTGAACGCCTTTGCATTTTAGCCTAGGCTGCTGCAAGTTCAAACTGGTTTTTCCCCCTGTCTTGGAGAACAAGTGGTATGGGAAATCTTCCTCTTGGTTCATGGTGTATTTTGATTCACAAGTTTCCTCCTAATGTGCGTGGCTTTTCCATGGGAGGCTGAGAATCATTTAGGTTGGAAAGGCCCTCTTAGATCATTGAGTACAACCATTAACTCAGCACTGCCAAGCCTACCACTTAGACCATGTCCCAAAGTGCCACATTTACATGGCTTTTAAAACCCCTTCAGGGATGGTAACTCCACCCCTGCCCTGGGCAGCCTATGCCAGGGCTGAACAACCCTTTGAGGGAAGACATTTTTCCTAATTTCCACTCTAAACCTCCCCTGCTGCAACATAAGGCTGTGTCTTCTTTGGAGGGTATATATTTGAATTGATGCAGCATGTCATAGTTTTGCTGTGATGGAGAGAGGCTGCAGCCATGGACACGGTGCTTGGAACCAGAGATATTTTCTAAACACAAATTACAGGTGTGACCTCTGTTTCTTTTGTGCCACGGTGTGTGTTGAAGGCAGGCATCCTGATGCACCCTGCCCCAGCTCAGGCAAGGCTCATCTGTATCCTTCAAGAGGCTGCAGTGGTGTGGACCCCCACATGAGCCAGCAAGTTTTCATCTGCCTCTGGAACTGTTCTGTAGGCTTCTGCCTTCCTGGTAGGGGTTGTCACCGTCTTGTCTCTTTGTTCCAGGGGATACATGGTCATCTGGGGGGCACCATTTTGGAAGGGAAGGTGTGACATCATCTTCCCTTTGTCCTCCAAGCCCTCTGACCAGCCACCATCTCGGGAAAGGGCGATTCCAGCATTTTGGGTCTCTCTTTGTTCCTGAGGAGTTAATGAGATTTAGTAGTTTGGTATCAACAGTTATTTACTGCTATTTTTTGCGAAAAGTATTTTTTGTGGCTGTTCTGTTTGTTAGTAAACTGTGATTTTTTCACTTACATCTACTCATATTTGTTCCTTATTGGTGGAAAGGGATTGATTGAACTTATAAAGCATGACAACTCATTCCAGAGTGTTCTCCTTTTAAATTGTCTTAAACCAAGACACGGACATAAAAGAGATATCATGTTCATCGCTCGTTTCTTGGGCTGCGCTGCTCGTGTTCGAGAGTGAACAGATCCTGACAAAAAGGAATTTCCAGCTCACTTAGACTGATAAATTGGCATTTCCCCACAGAGACTCCTGTTACATGTTTCAGCTTAATGAGAGTGGGGGTCATGAAAAGGATGTTTTCCATGACCAGCATGCGGCACAGAGACTGCCCACCCCAGTAGGGATGTTTGCCTGGGGGTCGTGGCAGCCTTCTCAGGGCCGCATGGCTTTCATGCTAAAATAGAAGTGTTCTCTCTATCAGGCAAGAGTGTGGGAAGGGATAGTGAAGGGGGAATATATGATCTTCCCCGCCTGTGCTGAAAGCAGAAATAAGGAATGGTTTGTCCCCGTGGTCTCTGGAAAGGATGCATCCCTCACACTAGCCCTGGCAATGAGCATCCCATGTGTTTTCCTACTTGTCCTAGTTTAAAAGACAGATGTCTGCCAAGGAAGGCAGGAACCTTCCTGGAATGGAAAAGATGACCCCCTCCCTCCAAATTATTATAACTTTGAAATTAAGGGGCTTTCAGGCAAAGACACGGGAAAAGGAATAACAGTTCTTTACTAGAATATACGTATCTAGACAAACAACAATAACAGCAGCAAAAAACAGCCGAAAACCCAACAACAGCCTTTTTCTCACTCTCGCCTGCCCAGCAATTTCCCATTTGGTGGGGTTACTGTCACAACTGGCAGGTGGCACCGTTGGCCCTGGCTGCAGTGACTCCCCCAGGGCTGCAGGGGATTCTCCTCCTGGTGGGGCAGAGGGCGGCCAAAGCAAGCTCTGAGCTGCCCCAGGGGCAATGGTGGCCCCGGGAGGAGAGAGAAGGTGGAGGGTGGGGGGCGTTTCGGTTTTGCCCTGGCTCTCGCGTGTCCTGTGTGATGTCCTGGCAGTGGCAGCAGCAGCTGGAGCTCCCGTAAGCAGCTGAGAGGTGCTTCCTCCGGAGAGAGGGAGGAGGTGGGGGCCCAGGTTTCCCCTGTGGCACCCACGCAGATGGTGAACGTCTCTCTCCCAGCAAGGTCGGGTGTTGAAAGGTCCCAGTCCAACAGCCGCTCTTGTGAGCAGAGGCTCACCCATGGTAAGGAGAAACAGTCAAGGAAAACTCAGCAGTAGCAGCAAGTCCTCTGGGCAGCAGGAGTCCAGCACCAAAACCGCAACCATCTGCCCTCCAAGCTGGCCAACGACTGCCTTGCCCCCAGCTAAGAGACTGCTGAAACCACACTGCTTCCCCCCTCCCCCCTAGAACCATTTCAATGGAATTCCAACACACCCAGCCATGTCTTTTGTCTCTTAAATACCATCCATTCATCATCTCCTGGGCAACAAAATGGGAGAAAATTCTCTGAGAGAAAGAAAAAAAACAGAAAAAGCCTAACCCCCAAGACTACTGAATCCCTGAGCTATCTCAGCTGATTCAGCCTGACATGAGTTCAACAGGGCATCACAAAATACTTACACTGGCATTATATTATGCATTGCATGGAGTCTTTTCCACATGATGCATGTTGGGGGCTGAGCAGTGGCTGTGCACTGTGACCATCGTTTGCACGTGCTGACATCCCTACTGAAACTGATGGGATCAGTCACCTTCAGGCCCGTGCCAGGCCAGGATCCATGTTCTCTTCCCATTGCTTGTGCTGGCTAGTGTGCATTAATTAGGGCTCGGATTTACCCTCAGATGCTTCAGAATGTGAAGGAAAAATGCACCTCTGTTGGAAGGATGGAGATTTGTGGTCTACAAGCAGTTAGAGAGCCTTAGGTTAAGAGAATGAACAGCAGCTCTGAGGCAATGACACACACAGGAAAAGGCTTTGGTTACATAAATGGCCATTTTTCAGCTTAGTGAAAGGAATAATTAACATCTCTCATGTCTTAGGGACAGTAAAACACAGCATGGCAGTTGAAACAATGAAGCACCCAGCAAGCCAGTAAGGTTTCTGCTGCTTTCTTCCCAGGAGAGGACACCATTCTACTGGCAATATATTCTGCATGTGGCTTTCAGAAAACTCTGATATTCCTCCCCACAAGCAAAACTGTACCAGCAAGATGATTCAACTCTGTCCACATGTGCTCATTTCAGCATTTCTGCTTGATTTTTTCAAACTGGTCCTAGCTCATCTTTCTCGTTTTCTCCAGCTAATGGAGTTGTTTTAGAGACATAGACTAAGGGAAGGCAGAGAAAAACAGCTTTTGGGGCATGCATGCAGACCTAGGAATAGACTGAACTAAATGATCTTGGAGGTCCTTTCCAAGATTAATGCTTCTGTGATTGAAGAAACCACTTCTTTTGTTTGATTGTTCACATATTTGGTATTTGTATTTGCTACAAAGAATCAACATCCTACCAAAAAAGAAAGAGTTAGCTTATTTCCCTTTTTTTCCCTCCTGGCTGAAATGATTGATTTGAATACCTCAGATACTAACAGCCTCTCAATGGCATGGTATAGAGATGCTTTCCTGGTGGATCAGCAGCTAGTGTATTTCAAGAGCAGAAGAAAGAGTTTAAAATATCGAAAACCAGGAGAGAGTAAGCCAAAAACCTTGGAATAAAGATATGTGGAATCTCATGGGGTTTGAGAATTTCCCCTTTGTCAGTGTCAGGGTTTGACAATGGCTAAAAGCACCAGGCACCCACAAGAATCGTAATGAAGGGTTCATGAGATTAGGGGAAAAACACTCTAAGGCAAAACAGGTTCAAAACTTAAACAGTATAAAGAAAATTTATTATTAACAGAATTAAAAAAAAAAATAGAAGGGTAATGAGAACTAAAATAAACCTTTAGAACACCTCTTTTTCTTCCCAACCCCTCCCTCTTTCCCGCCGACAATGCAGGCAGACAAAACATGGGGTTTTGGTCAGTCTTTCTAAAAATCTCTCTTCAGTTCATTCAGGAAAAGGAGTTCCTGTTTTCTCTGCTGTGCCATGGGGTCCTTCCCGTGGGAGACAGTTCTCTGTGAACTTCTCCACCTTGGTTTTAACTTCCATGAGTAGCAGTCCCACCCAACCTGCTGCAATGTGACTCCTTCCCATGGGCAAACAGTCTTCCCACAACTGCATAGCATGGGTCACGGGGTGCAGTTTTTTAAGGATGAGCTGTTTTAGTTTGGAAGCAAGGGTCCTCTTTCTCTATCTTCTCTCTCTGTTCGAGTTTCCTACTAGATTACAGCTTTTTAGCATCTACTCGCTCCAGCGTGAGCACTTGTTCTCACAGGCTGCGAGTGGATCTCTGCATCCCCCCATCCATGCACTTCAGGAATCACAGGGAAATGCTTTGTTGTATTATAGTCCTGGCCATAGCTTTGTAGAAAAATCTCAATTCCAACCCCTGGAGCACCTCCTCCCTCTCCCTCTTTTCACCGACCTTAGTGTTGCCCTGTTGTTCTCCTTGCGTGTCTTCACCTTCTCTTTTTCTTAGATTTGGGAGAAAATTGTTGTCCATAGGTTTGTTTGTTCTCAAGTTCTGTCAATTTGAAAGTTCTTGTAAGGTTTTTCAGTGCTGAAAAATTGATTTAGTCTGGGTTCTGTATCGGGGAATTGTTTGCCATGCCTCTGGCTGTCGGCCATGTGGTCCCTGCTGGCACCGCATGGGCGGTGCTGGCCACCGTGGTGCCGTCTTTATTCAGAGTCTCTCTTCATGTGGAGCGCTGAAAAGGAGAAGCTGCTGCCGCCGCTTCTGCCTTCCTGCTTGCAGCAAGGCTGTCTAAAAGTGGCTAAACAAGCAAAGTTCATTGCAGGCTGTGCCGAGATAGCGGCTGCCGTGTGGTCCCAGCCGCCGCACAGCCGCTCGCGGCGCTGGGATGGCCCCTGGCAGCAACCTTGCCACCCTTCGGAAGAAAAAGAGAATGCCCGTGGTTTTTTCACTTCTTAAATATGTCATCACAGAGGCGTTACCAACTTCTCTCATTGGGCTAGTAGCCTGCCCGTCATCAGAGCCTTCAGCGGATGGCTCTGCTGGACATAGTAGAAACTTCCAGAAGCTTCTCACAAAGCTTCGAGAAGCTTCTCACCTCCATGGCTTCTCCCACCCCCACCAAAAACCAGGCTGTGTTAAACCAACACAGTCAGGGACTGAACTGGTTCATGCATTCATTATTATGAAGGAGTTTTGCCCATTATATCAAAGACTGGATAAAGAAGCTACAACCACAGAAGCCCACCCCTCCTTGAAGATGCCTGACTGGAACTTCGGACTGTGAGTTAAGCCACCTAGATAAGATAAAGGGGACACTATTGTTCAGTCATCTCAGGTCTAGGGAGAAACAAACAAGGCTGAGGGAAAGGAATGCATCCACGAGAAAGCCAAACCCAGCAGAGAATCCTCCCTGGCTGGGTTTGGGGTGGGGGAGACCACAGCCCACAGAAGCCAGGTTTGCACAGACTCCCCCCCAAATGCAGGGAGAGGAGGAGGTCTCGGGTGTGTGGCATAACCTCTGGTCAGAGGCAATGAACACCCATCCTCCCTTACACAAACCGGCCCAGCTGTGAAACCCCCAACCCCACAGGCCACATCCATGGGACATTCACGTGAGAGGCAGCTGAGAGGGTACCATAATCCATCAAAGACCCCCCAAAGTGCTCCCCAGACTCATTCCTGAGGCCTTGCAACACAGCATTGCACGTGATGCAAAGTGATGTAACAGATCCAGAGTCTGCTGCCAGAGATTGTGTCAGACTTCCCCCTCCACAACCCCCTGGTGGGGAGGGAGGTACCTGGGCATTCCCACCTGGCCTGAACAAATATTAATCCATTGGATTCTATGCTTCTCCGGGGACCCTCATTACCAAGAAGACCAGCTGGAGAGGATCAATAGAACATTGTTGAGATCCACAGAGTAATGATATTTTCTTTATTCTGTCTCTGTCACTCTCTTTCTGTCCCCCCACCTCTTTTCTATTTCTTTCTTTTCCTCTCTCTCTCTCATATTTACTATCAAATAAAATCCATACTATTGACTTTGGCATATGGTCTCATTCGCACCTTAACTCAGGCAGAGGCATTTCTAAAAACTTTAGAAACTGGACTGTAACACCTTTGTCAACACACATGACACAAATCTTTCCTGTCCCTCTGCGAAGCAGGCATGACTTGGATGCTGTTTGTGGGGCAGGACCCAAAAAGCTTGGCATGCTCCAAGGGGAAAAAGAAAGCAGGACACATGGATTTGCTCAGCTACAAAGAATTGGCTGGAAATGTAAGAGTTCAAATGAACTCTCCAGCAGGAGAAATACGCCAGGCCATCATAACAAACAGCAGGAGATACAAGTGCAAATTCACTCCAGCGTTGTCCTGCCAGACTCCTGCAATAAGGCTGGGGTTGGCAGAGGAGTGGGGGGTAGGAGGAGCTTAGTTCTCCCGGGGGAGAGAGGTGCTGGCAGAATGAGATTAAAATGGCCCTGACTTGTAAAGCAGAAGCGGAAGAGCAAGAGGAGATATGATAAACCTCCAATGCCAGCCAAGGAGACACCTGGGACTTGCTCAATCCGAGTCAATCAGCACTGGGGACTCCATTTCTCTGCAGGGACTGATGTACTTTGAGCAATCATAGAATCATAGAATGGTTTGGGTTGGAACGGATCTTTAAATGTCATCTAGTCCAACTCCACTGCCATGGGCAGGGACACCTTCCCACTAGACCAGGTTGCCCCAAGCCCTGTCCAGCCTGACCTTGAACACTTCCAGAAATGGGGCAGCCACAGCTTCTCAGGGCAGCCTGTGCCAGGGCCTCACCACCCTCAATGTAAAAAACTTCTTCCTTATAGCTAAATTTATATCAACGAGTAGCAATGAACCATTACCTAAAAGGATTTTTGTTTTCCATTTTGGGGTCTCCACTGTGTGCTACCTACAAACTCTGCTGAAGACTTTACAATGTTTAGGATGTTCAGAGCTTCTCCTGTGTACGTCTTCTAGGGTCTAATAAGGACAGAAACCATATACTGGCCTCTCCTCAGAGGGCACATTTATATTGTTTCCCTCTTTTCCCCTCCCTCCTTCAGAAAACATGTTGAAACTCAAGTATTTTTGAGACTGCTGATTTTCAGTCAAATTTGCTAGAAATTTGTAGAGGGGCTCAAGACATGCTAGAGGAAAAGCAGGCAGTCCATCAGACAGATATATACTCCCTCCCACATGCTTCAAGAGCAACTGCACAAACTTCATCTACTTAGGATGCAACAAATCACTCCCACCTTCATCAAACTCTGGCAGCAAAGAAAAATTGCAGTCCTCAGTATTTCTCAGCAGTGGAGTTATGTACTTATATTTTTCCTTTGTGGTATCCTATTTCTGCAAAAGAAGGAGTTAAAGCCTGCAGCACTGATTTTCTGTAATTTATTTTGTGCTGGCTTCAGGGTGGTGATTCCTATGAAAGAAAATGGTGTAAATGACTACAAATTGCAAATGACGTGGGTAGGAGATGCTGTGGATGCCTCTAATCTCTGCTGTGACAGCCAGGGGAAAATACAGATCCTCACACGGAGGTGTAGTATCTCTGTGTGTCCCCAAGTACTACTGGTTGTATCATGATGGTGGGACAGTTTTATGGGTGTTTGCTTTGGCCAGCTGAAACACCAGGGAAGGTCAGGGTGCTTGGTCTGTGACCTGTCCCATGAATGGTAAAAGTTTCAGGGAACTGGTCTGCCAACAAGCTCAGTGGACACTTGCCAATGGCAACAGGCAAGATTAAAAACCAGCCACCTGCTCCAGTTTCTGTGCCTTCAGTTGTCCCCCTGTCTTCCCAGAGCTCTCCATCACCTGTCTCCTTCTCGGGCTTGGGGCAGCTTCATCCCCCTGCCCAGAGAGCACCAAAACCCAACATCCCATATGTCGCTGACAGGCTTTGATCCAGCCATGCCCCTGAACCACAAGATTGTTGAGGACAAGATGATTTTGAAATCCCTTTCATGGTGTGGGCACATAGTCTACTTTGTCCCCCACACACCCTCTTTGCCCAGAGCACAGGAGGAGGTGAGCAAACCAAGGACACTCTCCCTCCTGGAACTCCTGTATGTGTGAATGAGCCTGACTTTGAGAGCAGGATTTTTCCTCTTGTGTGCCTGACAGAGTAGACTTTGGGGATCCAGTTGGGCCTCTAATTTCGCCAAGAGTCAGGCAATGGTAGAGGAGTCAGCAGACAGTAAGATGAAACTGAGAAATGGAGCCCGATCTGCAGACAGGATGGGGGAGCTGTGCCCTGCCCTCCACACTGCCTCCGCTCGCCCTTTGCCTCTGANAGTCAGGCAATGGTAGAGGAGTCAGCAGACAGTAAGATGAAACTGAGAAATGGAGCCCTGTCTGCAGACAGGATGGGGGAGCTGTGCCCTGCCCTCCACACTGCCTCCGCTTGCCCTCTGATGGAGATCGGTGTAGTCACCCATTCCTGCAGATGATGTTGTTTAACCCAGTTTATTTAATCCAGCTGGTTAAATGCAAGCTTTAGTGCCTAGAGCATGCCTGGAGTATCCAAGACACCCAAGTGACCGTGAAAATGCAACTAAATGTTTACGAAAGACTATTGCCCTTCTGTAGTGCTATCTAGAGCTTGGGTCAGGTCCTCTTTGGGCATCTCAAATGATTAAACACCTCTGCTGGGCAACGGTGTCCTGCTCTGGGTGAACAGATCACCAAGTTCCAGTCTTTTTGACTGTCCTCTGCCAAAGTGGAAGCTCAGGCACCCCCATGCATTTGGTGACACCTTCATGAAGGCACCTTAGACTAAAGCTTCCCCATACATAACTTTCACATTTGTCTTTGCATCTGTCGTTATTTCCACTCCCTGCTCCAATGTGGAAGGTATGGATTGGTCTAAAGGACAGATGCTCACTTATCTCAGTCCTGTCTCTTCTGCAAAAGGTAGGAGTCTTCTGCCCAAATTTAGGTGTCTTTAATGTACTGGTTGTCTTCTGAGTTCAGCATCTAAATGACTGCTACGCTCCACGGGAAGGACCAGACTCACTGTGTCATCATTCATCCAATACAGGGAATACCACCGGATCAGATGATCTGTGCTTCAGACCAGCCTCTTCTTTGCACTACAGCAGACTCCAGACACCTCGTTCAACATCAAGGGTTCATCTGTCTGCTTGTAGACATCTAGTGCAAGCTGATGTTGTAGAGCATTCTCCTTGGTCTCCAGCTTCCAACGTAGGAAAAGATTTGTGTCTTGTAAGTCTGGGGTGATGCCTACCATCTCTAAGTATTTATAAATGTACCATGCATTGAGCTGACTATATTTCCATAATGATTTCTTTGCTTCTTGTCCTAATATCTTCCATTTATTCCCTGTATTGTCACTTGAATTAGCCCTGATGGAGGAACAAAAGAAACCATTGCTGGACTGCCCCTTGGCTTGAGCACAGGCTAACCACAGACTCAGACCTCCATTGTCACTTTTTTCTGTCATTCCCAAGTGGCAAAGGCGAATAAGTGGCAGGACTCTTAGCTGTTACTCTGGCCCCTGTCACAGGCTCCTGGGAATAATGTAACCTCTGTTTCCTCATCTGCCACATAGCAAAGATAGCGTGGCTTTTCCTGGGGTTTGCAGCGAATGTTTGTACAGTGTTGGGAGATATTTGAATGAAAGGCACTACAAAGCTATTAAGTAATCATGTTATTTATTGTGCTTTCTCAAGTGGGTCCCCTTAGCAATGCAGTGTGCAAGTAGTGTGATTCTAGCACCGTGTTTGGCATTCAATGACCACACTCCCCACATCCCTCCGGAGCTGAATGTCCTTCGTGCGACTTCACGGCACTAAAGGTAGAGCACTTATGCTTGTCTTGTTTCATGAAACACGCTTGCCTGCTTTCCTC
>VZTA01021008.1:0-187558 GCA_013398855.1 Mohoua ochrocephala
CCAAGGGGACTTGGGTTGTGGGTGCTGCTCCAAAGGTTGAGGTCTTGATCTTGCAGGATGAGCTACTGACAGAGTTCCACCAAACATCCATTGGCTTGGGATGATCTGAAGCTGTCGAGGACCAAGAGAAAAGGAAAAAACCTCTTTTTCTTTTCCTCCAAACCTAAATGGCTTTGGCCAAACCCCCCAGCCCAAAGCTCCATCTTCCCTCAGAGTTTAATGCTCGCTCTGATGAAGATGCTGTTGCTGAATCCTCGCCTTTAAGCCTGTTTTGGGTACACCCCACACTGGTTTTGGGCCCAGTGTGTTGTTCGTGCTTGCTCCGGGCAACAGCTCAGCAAAGCAGAGATTTTCTTCCATCAAGGATAAGGTTGGTGAGCAGCTGGCAGGATCTGTGATAGCTCCTGTCTGCTCCCATAGATCCAGGAAAGCCCAGATGCATTTCATTTCATTTCATTTCATTTCATTTCATTTCATTTCATTTTATATTTTATTTTATTTCATTTTATTTTATTTTATTTTATTTTATTTTATTTTATTTTGTTGCATGCCACTGTGTTAGAAAGTCTGGCTCCTGACTCAGCCCTAATGTAAATAAATGATGTATGTCTGAGCAGTGTTCGTGGTGTGAAGGATAAACTACAAGGCCCTGCTCAGAGCTGAAATCTGGTGCTCTTCATTAACTCTTTGATGTGTTAGCAGAGGTAAAAATATGTCAAATTCATCTTGAATTTACCTGAGTAAGAGAAAAGTTCTCTGCCTCATTGTGGTAAGGACACTCCAGAACAGCAAGGTTTGTTTGTGCATGGTCTTGAGGAGGCACTTAACTTCCACTGGAGTCCTTCTGGGGAATGCTGGAGCCCACGGGGCCATGCACATCCAAATTTTACAAATCATCCTCATTTCTGGACGGGCAGAGGAAGGCTGTGAAACCAAACAGTTGTGACCTTTGCAGAAAGAGCAACTGAAATGAAGCTGTGGAAAGAGTGCAGCATCTGAAACTCGGCCCTTCCTGGTGGGGAAACCTTTCCAAGGCATTGCTAAAGTTTGTTTCATGGAAGATTTCAAGCAAAGCCGCTCCGGCTGCTGGACATGAGGCCTTTAGGTCTTGCATCCAAACATGAAAGAAAGGCTGCTGCATTTCCTGTAAGGCTGATTTGGCTTTTTTATTCAGCTGGTGGACATGGAATAGCTTCAGTGTGGGGAGCTGGGAAGAGCACAGTGCTAGAGTGAACATGGACAGTGGCCAATGGGATGCTGTTGGAGGAAAGAGGAAAAAGCTCTGCAAAGGTCTCTCAGGGTCATGTCCAGTCTCTGTCAGGCATCCATATCATAATGGCATTCACAAATACATTGAGATTTTCAAATCCAGGCTGAGTTCCACTGCTGCTGGGAGATTGTTACTTTAAAATCTCATCTGTAATGGTTAAAACCCTCTTTACCTCCAATTTGTTGGTGTTGCCCAGCTTATGGCCAAGTATCAATGAAGGCTCTGAGCAAGGCTCCCAAACTTCATTTAATCAAGATTAAATTATTTTGCCAACAGCCTTTTTTTTACCTGGCTCTCTCCCTTCCTGACATTTACACTCATAAATGCCACTCCAAACGCTCTTGCCACCAAGTTTCCATTGCCAAATGGCATTCCGTGCCACAGAACTGGATTGATAGGACATCAACCCCCTTTCCTCTGCCTTCCCATCTAAAACGGGTTTTTAACCCTCTGCAAAAATTTCTTGTTTCTTCTTCCTCATTTATTTTCTCCGTGTTTTCCTCAGCTGTTTGTGGTCTGTTCCAGGCCATCCTTTCTGGGATAGGAAGCATCCCTATCGCATTCCTTCAGCTCTGGCTTGTCCAGACCCAACTCCCCCTGGTTCTGAGTCACTTGTTTGCCCCCTTTCCTCAGCTCATCTCCAAGACTCCTCTGAGACGGAAAAATTCCTTTCCAATGTCAAATGAACTCCTGCTCAGTAAATTTTATTTTTTTGATTGGAAATTTTGCTAGAAGGGATGAATTTTTTCAAGGCATCTTTTACAAATTCTAGCAGGTCCTTCCAAGCTGTGTGTTTCATTATCTGGAATATTCCTTTGGCACCAAAGGTGGGATTTTGTGATGTTTGCTGCCAGCATCTTGAGAAATTCAGGATTTTTCAGTGTCATGGATTTACTTCTAGAGTCCCTTGCCACTGTTTAATCAAGCTGGAGCAGTTTACTTTCCTCTAGGCCAGAGTTTCAAATCTTATTTGTAATTCTCGGAATATCCTATGGTTATCCTGGAGCTTCTCTGGATAAAGTGTCTTCTTTTGTTGATTTTTTTTTAAAGAAATTCTTTTTTTTAATGCATTTTCTCAGTTTTTCTCCAAAGTATTCCCTCCAACATTTGATCATTCATGTGGGCAACGTGCTTCTGATGTGAGCCTTCATTCCCAAAGATTTCTCATTAACAAGGAAAAATTACAAACACCAGAACACTTCTCTAGGGCAGAAGATCCCTTTGGATTTTGCCTGCACTGTGCATTTTCAGAGGAAGAATCCAAAATGCAGCCTGTCCTGATGGAGTGGCAGCCAGAGCTGGGAGGCTCCTGCTCCACTTTATTGCACCAAGTTGTAGGAGAAGCTTCTCCATCCCACACCGGCCTCCTCCTTGTGAAGCTGCAGAGGGAGAGTTCCTTGGGGAAGGAAATGCAGGAGAAGAGTCTCTTCCCATCCCCTCACCCCAGAGCCGTGGTGGAGAGGGAATCTCCATGAGGATCGGGCCACAGAGGGACAGCAGGATGTGGTGGGGGAGTCCCAGACATATTTATGGTGCTTGGAGCACTCCTGGCACCCGATCGTTGGCTGTGGCATCCAGCCAGGATCCAGCCTGGTGTGGATCCAGCCTGCATCCCTGCAGATCCTTGTGCCCCTGCTGGCAAACAGCCTGAGAACCAGGATACCGGGATTTGGGGTTCAAAATATCCCTGGTGCCAGGCAGCCATGGTCCTGGGGAGCCCCTGCACTGGTGGATGGTGCTCTCCGATTGCTGTGCTGAGATCCAAGGACACACTGTCCCCCTTGTCCTGGCTCTGGCCTGCCTTGCTTTGTGCAAATATTAACCTTGGCTTTTCCCTTGCCCAGCCTGGCTCCTCGCAGGGTGAGACACCACTGGCATGAATAATGTGACAGGAATTTCTTATGGTGGGGTTGGAAAATGCAGCTTTCCTCGAGTTAGATCCGGAATTGGCAAGAGCCACTGGGGTTTGGGGCTTGGCAGAAACCTCTTCTCATCTGGGGCAGATGGAAGGGGGTCCATGGGCACCAGAGAGTTGCATTTGAAATGATTTCCTTTAAAAACCCAAGGCACTGGTGCTGCTGGATGAGGTTCCCTCTGTGGGAACTGCTCTGGAGCTCTGTGGGATCCAGGCAATCCCAGGGTGGCTCCTCAGAGATGCCTAAAGGACAGGTGGGAAGAGTCCCCTGCTAAATTGGGACTCTAAAAATTGGACATGGATTTTATCCTGACAAAAGAGGACTCCCTCGGCCATACCAGTTAAAAACTTTGCTGGTAAAATGGAAATTAATAAGAAAAAAGCTCAAAAAGCACAGGAATGTATTCATAACTATAGAACAAATCTTGACATCTCATCCTAAATCTAACTGCAGCCTTCTTTTTATAGACTGTTTAGAACTTACTGAAAATGAAATTAAAGCAGCTGCGATTTTGGCCCATAAAGCTGAAACACTGAAATGGCACAAAAAGACATTTTTTTCTTATAGTAACTTCTGACCACATGAAAATAAGGAAGTACCACAAATCTGTCAAGAAAGCCTGACTTTATGAGATTTCCAGCATCACTTCCAGATTAAACAGATTTGGCTCAAAGTTCAAGTTCAGGCTCATCCGAACCAGACACATTTGCTGAGATTTATGTCACTTTGAGCTTTACCCTTACATGAGTTTTATTGAAAGCTCTGTTTATGGGTGTATTTAGGGGAACTGCAAATGGATCAGCCTGAATCTCAAAGACCTGGAATCAACCTCCAGCAGCAAACCGGGCATCACTGACCAGAGCAGTGAGAGCCCGACAAACCCTGGACAAAGATCTGTGGAGAGGTGGCCCAGGTGGGATTTTAATTTTGACTTCCCTCAGTTTAGGGAAGAGGGAATGTTGAGGAATGGGAATGCTGCTGTGAAGATCCCTTGCTTTGATTTCCAGCTGGATGTGTAACTTCCACTGGCTCTTTATGTATCCAGAGGCTGTTGATTTTAATCGGAGGTGAGGAAAACCTGGGGATGGTGCTCTGTGCTTCCTGAGCTGATGGCACTGATGATTCCAGGATGATAATTCCATTATGATGTGTCTGCTCAGCCTGCTGGGATCACCCTACAGAGGTGCTGCATTATTCTTGTCTGCAAGGAGATGAGATTCCAGCGGCTCAAGAAGGCTCTGAGGTGGGATAAGGTGTAGGAATGAGGCTGAGGGAACTCCAGCCCCAATGAACTCTTACCTCTCACCTTCAGCTCAGCTCCCAGGGGGATGGTGGATCCTACCAGAAGAGTAGGAAAGGCTGTGAGGTGCTTCTTTATCAGAAGGACCATTTCAGGCTTTATAGGTTGTTCTGAACAAAACCCATCTGAATTAAGACCAGCTGTCACAGGGAGAATTTGGTTCTTTTATTTGGATATCGGTGATATGCAGAATCCTGATGTTTCATCTAGGAAATCAAAGTGCTGCTTCTTTTAATGTCTGTTGAGGGTTTTTTTTTGCTTCTGAGCTCTCTCCAGGTTCATTTGAACGTGAATGCACTGAGGTGACTCTAAGGAAAGGCCGCATTTACCTGCCCTAGGCTGAGATCGGCCGCGTTTGGCTCTCAGAGAAACTTTCTGGGCTTCAACAAAGGAGAGGAAAACACTATTTTCTTATGACTACTGAACTTTATCTACTTTCTTTCATGCTGCTTTTTACAAGACTGAAATGAAGCTGGACAGGACATTTTGTTCATTTTGTAGGGAAAAAAGATAAAATAACCGAAAGTCTCTAGCAATTTTAAACGGCAAATTAAATTGTCCTAGTTCAGGAAAAAGAGACTTTTACCATAGTGCCCACTCTTTGAAAGCAATAATAGGTACCAGACCGGCATTTTGGGGATTTTGTTTATCATTAAAAGCAAAATAAGGTTTACAAAGGAGATTCGGCAAAGAAGTTACCCATGACAAAATCTAATCACTTTGGGTATTTTTAGTATAATGAGATCCATGCTTCTTACAAAAGGCTCCTTGGGCTCCCAGTGGGGAGCATGTTTATAGTTCTGGACCTTCACGACTTTAACTTGATTATTTGCAGGCAACCTCATCTGCCTGCTTACATAAGAGCCCAGCAGTTGTGTAATCACCCGTGTGAGGTGAAAAGTCCCATGATTTGGGGTCTGCCTCAGCTCCGCTGCTTCTGCTTTCTTGCCGGGTTGCCGCTCTCTTGTCCGCGCCCTCGAGGAGAGGGACTTGGATAATTTGAAGCAGCGTTTCATCCCGGGCTTTGTCATGCTTTACAACTTTGTTATGGCTTCCCAAACCTCCCAGACTGCCGGGGAAAGAGCTTCCAGGATGAGTTATCCGGATAATTACACACTTCTGCAGGGGCCGCTCTGGCGTTAATGGGTCAGCAGGAGTTTTCCTGGGGAGCTGCTTGCCCTCGTGCGTGGACAGCTTCCCACAGATCAGTTTGCAGAGTTCAGCTCCTAACGAGCCCCAGGGACTTGGAGAGCTCTCAGGAACAACGTGGATGCAGCTCATGGGACGGGAAGGATGGCTGAGCAGAGGCAGCATTCACATGCAAGCACACGTATATGTGCACGGCAGAGAATGGATTTCCTGGAGAAAACAAATCTGAATGATGTTCCTGAGGAACTGGGAGTTCACCAGCTCCCGTGCCAGCATCAAAGGATTTTAACTGAGTGCACGGTTAAGCACTCAGACCCTGAGGCATTTAATGCCCATGTTTTGCGCCATGGTCATTCCTACAAGCTGTTCTTCCAAACTGCAGCTCCTGGAAATAAAAGAACACGAGAAGAACATCTAATTTGTCCTGGATAAGAAATGGTTTATTTCCTGTAATGCTCCATCTGATGACTCTTTGTAGCTGTAGTAAAAACCATTGTTTGAGAGACAAATTGAGAGTGGCAGTAAACACAAAAAGGTTAATGAAATACATGATTTCTGCCTCACTTGTTGGAACGGGGAAAGCATGAGGGGTTTCAGTGTTTGGAATTCATAACTATTTCCATTCTCTACCCTGTGCCTCGTTTTTCTTTCTCTCTTGGCTCTAAGATCCTCTCCTTTCTTTATTGTTTCTTCATCATCCTCCTTTTTTTAATTCTCCCACTGCATTCCCCATGGCCTGAGTGCTCCCTTGCCCACACCCCAACTCAAATACCAGAAAATCCACTTGGGTTTTTCAGCTCAGTCCTGTGCTTCAATGCCCTTTCTGGCTGATCTTTGTCAGAACATATTTCAGATGGGTTTTCTCTTCAGAACTGTACGAGGACAGCTAAACACATATGGAAAACTGTCCTAGCCTGGCTAGGGCACTGCAGGGGTTTCCCTGGGATGTCTGCTGATAGAAAATGAGAGTAGAGGTGATCTCCCAGCACAGGCTTTGTCTCCTGGAAGATGTGGTTCCCCATTTGAAGAGCTGGGGATGCCTTAGGTTTGAACTTTTCTGTTTCTCAAACCCTGCCCTGCCTGGTGTGTGACTCTGAAGGTTCCTGTGCCCTGGGAGCTGCTGTTCTCTCCTGCTGCTCACACACAACAAACCTCTGCAGGTTCCCACTCCAAGGACACCGGGCCCCAAATGGGTCAACTCCAAGCCTCTCAAGGGGGGCAAACTCGGGCTGATTCCATCATGGACTGAGGTGATCCTTGGAGAATGAACCCTGAGATGCAAATGAACCCAACTGATCAAAGTGGGAAGAACCCGTGAGCCAGGGTCCATCTTGGGTGGAGCCTCTGGACTGCCCAGGGGGAGCCTTTGAAGGGCCTTCAAACAAACACCTCCTTTTATTCTCTTCATTCTTGTCTGGTCTCTGTGTTTCAGGTGGCCACTGAAGGCATCACTGGAAATTGCTCAGCTTGGCTCTGTTTCTGGAGACTGGGTTATCCTGGAGAGGCTGTGACATCTCAGCAGGGTGGAAGTGCCACCTCCCACAAACTCATCCTTCCCTTCACTACAAGACTAAAACTGCAAACATTTCCCGAAGTTCCTGTGCCATTCTCCTCGTGGCTGTTTCATTCTGTTGAGTGACGGTGATGGCCGTGTGAATGAGCAAAATGTCCGTTCTCTAACCTCCGTTGTGATCTGGTTTGGATTTTCCTTAACATCAAGCAAGCAGAGAACAATGGGTCGTATTGTGCCTGATTAAATTTCTGAGCACATGTCAGAATGTCCCCTGTGCACTATCTTAGCCAGAGTTACCTCACCATAACCACAAGAGAAAGCTGCATCAGCCGTGGATTGAGCCACAGGTAGTGTCTGAATCCAGCTGCTGGTGGGAAAGGCATTTCCCCCCTCTTCTCAAGTCTTTTCCTGTAGCAGTGTCCGTGGGGATGGCTGTGGGGGCAGGATTCCACTGCAAGGACACGTGTCTCGTTCTTCGACTGTCTTCCATGACTTCATCACTTGCAGTGTAATAAAGTGGAAATCACATGTTGCAGTCACTCCTTGAAGTGGGCACGACAGCCCAGCCCCTGCCCTGGGAAGAAGGGCAGCACCTCTGATTTTAAAAACCATTCAGAAAAAAACCCCAGAGGATTATCAAGCATTGTTTATGTGGAAAGAAGCAGAGTCACCACCAGCACGAGAAGAGCAATCTATGAGTGCAGAAACGCTAAACACAAATTGCCATTTGGTGCATGTGCTGGAGAGAGGCTTTATCCTTTCATTCTCTGTCTCTGAAGCCTGAGGAATGGTATTTCATGGAATGGGGCAGACAGGGTCAAGTCGAGACATGGATTTAATTCCTTACATCTATAAACAAAACCACATTTCTCGCTGAATTCTGCACGATGAGAGGGAGGAGGTGGGGACAGGAATTTCAGCATTTCATTGCCTCTAGAGAAAAAGGGAAGGAAAATGTTGACAAAGGTGATGCTGCTTGCAGGCACCTCTGCCTCTGCCTGGGCACTGTGTAACTGATGAGTATTGGCACTTTTGCTCTTGGTTTGAAGCACCACAGAGGGGATTATCCATGGATCTGCTTCCCCTTGGACACAGCCAAATGCTCTGGAGGCACAGGATGAGAGCCAGGGGGGGAAGAGCAGCGTGAGGCTGAAGGCAGTGGTGACAGGGAGTGGTATTTGTGTCCCAGAGAAGCTGTGGCTGCCTCTGGATCCCTGGAAGTGTCCAAGGCCAGGTTCAATGGGGTTTGGAGCACCCTGGGACAGTGGAAGGTGTCCCTGCCCATGGCAGGGGTGGAATGAGATGATCTGAAGTCCCTTCCAGCCCAAACCATTCTGTGATTCTGTGATTTGGTCAATCACAGAGCTGGAACTCAGAAAACATTTCAGATTTGTCCAACCAATTGCTCTTGACAGACAAAGCGATGGGCCTGGGAATAAAAAGGCAAATAATCCACAACCTTACACTCAAGAGAAGGCAAAAATTTGGGTTTTATGAATGTTTGTGGGCCTGTTGGATCCTCTTTTCCATCAGCCTTGACTTCTGGAGTCCCCCATAGTGTTAGCAGCCAGGGGGGACTGAAGATGCTGCAGTGATTTGGGGTACCTGGGACTGGGTTATTTAGCAGCACCCTGCTCTACAAATGTTGGTGTCTGACAGCATTTTCGTGCACCTTCATGAACAGATTTGTGCCAAATATTCCATTACATCAAACACCTGTACCAGGGAGCAGATGTGAGAGAACCCTATTTATTATTGCACCTTAAATTATAACAACCAGGGTGTTCAGACCGGACTGGTGCAGGTTTATCACCTACACCCTAAGCACACACTTGACAGCAATTTTTACCGGGCTCAGGGGCATGGAAAAGAGCCATAATTTTCATGTGGCATGGTCTGTACTGATAGTTGTTCCACACCCATGTAATTTTCATCTAAGCCTTGACTAAGCTCTGAACACAGCCCCATTTCATGTCACACTTTGGGAATTTCGGAGGGCTCCCTGAGAACTGCGGAGCTCAACCCACCTCAGGATTTCCTCGGTGCAGGGAGCTTTCCATCATGGAGCTTGCTTGGCTGCCCTGTTCCCTCCAGATAGATTTCAGCTGCTTCCCACTTCTTAGCTGATGCAGGCTCTCGATATTTTCAGACTTAGGTAAAAGAAGCCAGAAAATCCTTATTCCTTCTGCCTCCCCTTCCCTCACACACAGAGGACTGACAGGAAAATAAGCACCAATATGTCATCTTTAAAATAAGAAGGGGACATGCTTTCCTTATGAAGCAGTGGAAACAGTGACATCATGTTTGGAACAGCTTTTTTCCCCTTTTCCCTTCTAATTGCGCCGAGTTTTTTAAAAGCCAGGGAATCAAATCTTCCCCTCTGGAGTGGGGGAAGGTTCCCCATAGGCTGCTGGTTGTCTGGGTTTGGTATGAATCACTCTGCTCCTTGTGCAGTTCATTGACAAATTACCAGAACCAGGAGCTGGGAACTGAGGCAGCAAAGGGAGAGAGCAAAAATAAAGTCAGTTGGTGAAAGAACACGAGGAGGAAACATTATTTATGGAAAATTCACTGACTGGTTCCTTATTTCTGTGTTATATTCTCTTTTTTCCACTTTAAAGGAAATGGCTCCTATAGCAGGAGTGACTCACTCGTGGAAGTTGCCAGTGAGGTGGGTTTGCCAGGTTCTGATTTTATTAACCTTTTATCACAGCATGGTGCAAGTGCACGTTCCAGATAAGGCCGCAGATGTAAAGGCAGAGAAAGGAAACAGCAGGGGGTGGAGAAAACATCTTTTTTTTTTGGTCAAGCACCGGTCCTGTGTGTCTGCAATGAGGAGCTGCTCTTTGATGGCTGCTTGAGCTGACCTGAAATAGCATTGAGGGGTTTGTCCTGCCTGCCACAGGGACTGGAGTTCTGTATCCTGACAGAGCAGAGGAAACTCCGCCAGGCACAGTGACAGGCCAGGTACAGCCCTGGCAGCTTTCTCTGCTAAAGGTTTTCCTTGCTGTGGCACGGTTTGGGTGTGATGGCACCTCCTTCCCACCTCTGCAGAGCTCCTCACACATCCCCCGAGGGTTCCGAACTCTTCCCTGAGGGGAATTTAGCCTTGTGCTAACAGAGACAATGCACAGTGATGTAAGGAAGTCACCTTTCTGGTGTCCCTTATTTCCCTTCTCTCTCTGCTTCCACTTGACACAAATTGACAGTGAAATACAGGAAAAACCAGCTACAAGATCTCACATCTGATCGTTCAGTCTATGAGGGAAGCAAAGGTTGCAAAAGGAGAAAAAGAAAATAGGAAAAGACTTTAAATCCAGATGATTTTGCAAGTAATACTTGAATTTTCCTCATTCTGAAATACTTGCAGAGAACAGGTTTCAGACTGAGCAGTAACAAGGCTAAGGCTAAGAGGGTTGGTGCTGGAGATGTGATTTGACATGATCCCAGTCAAATCAGTCCCAATACAACCTTCCAGCAGAGCTGTTCTGCAAGAGGAGCTGCTGCTGACTCCTCAGTAACACATCTGAAAAGGTCTCAGTGCACGGAATCCTCTGTTGGTACAAACCCACAGCTCAATTAAAGTGATGCCTTGAGTGGGCACCTAAAACACAGAGCCCAGACAAGAATGAAGAGAATAAAAGGAGGTGTTTGTTTGAAGGCCTTCAAAGGCTCCCCCTGGGCAGTCCAGAGGCTCCACCCAAGATGGACCCTGGCTCACGGGTTCTTCCCACTTTGAGAAGTTGGATTCATTTGCATCTCAGGGTTCATTCTGCAAGGATCACCTCAGTCCATGATGGAATCAGCCCAAGTTTGCCCCCCTGGAGAGGCTTTGAGTTGACCCATTTGGGGCCCGGTGTCCTTGGAGTGGAAGCCTGCAGAGGTTTGTTGTGTGTGAGCAGCAGGAGAGAACAGCAGCTCCCAGGGCACAGGAACCTTCAGAGTCACACACCAGGCAGGGCAGAGTTTGAAACACAGAAAAGTTCAAACCTAAGGCATCAAAAGGAGGTCCAGGAAAGGAGGAGGCCAAGCAAGCAAGGACTCCTCGTTAAGTCTCCTTTGGGATCTCTTTTGAAGCACTTCATTAAGCTCTGAGATAAATATGCCCTACAGAGGCCTGGCTGTTGACAGGGTGGGCAGGAGCCAGGGAGCAAATCTGATACTGGGTTCCTGGTCCTCCCTATCCAGCAGGATAAACACAGCCTCTGGAATAAGGGGTAGAGTTGGACTGCTCTGCATCCAAACAGAGGCATCCCAGGAGTGATTTGTGGTGATTTATTTGCGGTGATTTGCTCTCTGAAGAAAACAGAGTTACTCCGGACCCTCTGTGCTTGTTTTTATAACTCCCTCAGACACACGCGGGTGGATCAACACAAACTGCGGAGCTCAAAGCTTTGCCACCTCTCAGACGTGGGAGAAGCTCTCTGGAGTGGATCAGGGAAGTGATGAGACTTTAAATAAAATGCTCTTAAACCCAGATAATTTCATTTATTTGCTTTAGAGGACACATGACCTTGAACACGTCTGCAAAGAAGGTACAATATGTTTCTTTTGGTGCTTTAGCCTTAATATGATTTACACCGTAATCAGAAAGGAGTAGCGCATGTAAGGCCACGATTGCAGATACATATCCTACAGAAAAATACCCTTAATTAACCTTCTCAGCACGCCCTAGTGCCATTAGCATTAGTTTATAGCTCAGATATTGCACACACGTCAGAATGCTGCACAAACCCCTCGGTTTAGACAAAACAACAGGAGACATGTAAGCAGTACACAGCTCTAATCCCTGCATCCACTCCATCCAGAGTTTGGGGTTGTTTTTCTTTCAGCTGATGAAATGGAAATTCAAATGTTACTTTGACAGCGCCATAGGAAAGTCTAAAGTAGGGGCTGTAAATAGAGTTTGAGCTGACATTTCAGCTTGGAAGTTAGGGGAAGGAATGAAGTGAAGCAGCCAGCATGAATACTCACTTGAATCTTGAGGGAAAACTTAACATTTAAGAGACTTTTTTTCCCTACTGATATTGTAATTTGTAAAGCCGCGTCTGAAGGCCATTTGTTTTTGCACTCAAGATACCAATTCAAAACACACTCTTATTTAACAGAAAGCTCCTTGTCACCCTCTTCTCTTACACCGTCTCCCCACTCCCTCCTTTGAATTCTTTGCAGTGATTCCTGAAACAGGTTGGAAATGAAGCTGTTTACCAGCCTGGAAAGATGAAAAGGTTTGGTAACAAAGCTCGACTTGCTGAGCTTGGCGTGTGCAGTTGGGAGCACTCCACATCACTGCTTTGTGAGCTGGCCTGGAGTTTTTAATTAAATCTGATCTAGCGGCCACTGCAGCAGCCCTGCTGAGCCAGGCAGGATCCCACATCCAGAGGCAGCTGCTGTGCTTTCCAGGGCAGCATCCTGAACAGCCTCTGCAGAGATGGTTTTGATAAGAACCTGCAAAGCGAAGCGCTCTGAGGTGACTGAGACACAGGTTCCGTGTCAGAAAACTCCCCAGGACTGGAAAGTGGGAGAGCTGCCCATGGATCTTTTCCTTTGCGTTCCCTTTCACTTTAGTATTACAAACAATCATTAATGCTTTTAGTCCTGTGGTAGTTCTGGGAGATATTATCCTCATTTTGTGCGTAAGGTCTTGGATGTTCCATCTGTGTAGAGAGGCACTGGTTTATGCTGGGAAACATTTGATCAAGCCAGGCTAGCAAAGAGGAGCCTCTGGGAAGTTACTCGAGCTGGCAGCCACATGAAAGGCAATGTTTCCTCACGTGTCTGTAGGAAATCACCCTGATTTTCTGCTCTTTGTGCTCCTGCAGCTTTGTGTTCCAGGCCCCGGGGGTGATCCCAGCTCAGTGCCCGCTCAGGGTTGTTCAGATTGCTGTGGCAAACCCTCCGTGTGCTCCTGCTCGATTCCTCTGCTCTCGTTCAGCTCTTTTCCTCTTTCAGTTCCTGTTGCAACGAGCCCATTTTCAATGGAAAGGGAAATCTGCATCAAAAGCAGTGTGGGCAGCAGGGGAGGGGGGATTCTGCCCCTCTGCCCCTGTGCTCAGGTGAGACCCCACCTGCAGAGCTGCCCCAGCCCTGGGGCCCAGCACAGGAAGGACCTGGAGCTGCTGGAGAGAGCCCAGAGGAGGCACCAGGGGGATCAGAGGGATGGAGCAGCTCTGCTGGGAGGAAACGCTCAGGGAATTGGGATCGTTCAGCCTGGAGAGGAGAAGCTTTGGGGTGACCTCACTGTGGCCTTGCAGTGCCTGAAGGGGCCGACAGGAAAGATGGAGAGAGACAATTTCCAAGGGCCTGGAGTGCCTGGATAAGAGAGAATGGCTTCAAACTCAGAGAGAGTAGGTTTAGATTGGTTATTGGGAAGAAATCCTTCCCTATGAGGGTGGGAAGGCCCTGGCACAGGGTGCCCAGAGAAGCTGTGGCTGCCCCTGGATGTGTCCAAGGCCAGGTTGGACGGGGTTTGGAGACGCCTGGGACAGTGGAAGGTGTCCCTGCCCCTGGGAAAGAGACAATTTAAGGTCCTTTCCAACCCAAAGCACTCTGTGATTCTGAGAAGCTGTAACAGCTACGGCCACAACTTCCTACCTGCAGCCCCGGGTATATTTTCAGAACTGAAATCTCTTTCACTGTGAGTTTTATTTACAGTCTGAGCTCTTTCCACACTGTGCAGACACACCCTCTAGGATAACCTGTGCCGCTTTTCAGAGCAGCACCTCGTAGAGCCTCGGAAGAGGATGTTCATTGTGCTCTAGGTGGCAACATCTTCAAGTCCCAAAGGGTTTGTTAACTTCCTAAACAGTGACTAAAGTCTTGTCCTCATTAATTTACCTCTGTTCCGACATGTCCTCTCCAAGGGAATACACTTGTCTGTCAGAGCTGGGAAGGAAGTGGATGATTTATATCACTCAGATCATTCATTCTGCTGCCAGTTTTCCCTTTCTGTTGGTAATTGCAAATGCATTTAACTTCCAAGTGAATTTCCAAGGAAAAGGCAATGTTAAATATTCGATTGACATGGGTGGAGCAAGGATTTCAAGTCTTTTCACCTCATTTTCATTTTTTAAACACAGGTTTCATGTCAGGAGCTCCCTGAAGTTGGAGGAGATGGTCTCATTTAGGCTTGAGAGCACCCAAGTCACATTCTCTGCTGGTTAAAACCCTCTATAAAGTTGATGTGAGATACTTCCTCGCAGGTTTTTTCCCCCCCTTGGCTGCCTCCTTCTCATGCCATTTCTTATCCAACACTTTATTGACTATTTTTCTCTTTTGACTCTTTTCCCAGTAAGTTCAAAGCAGCCTTCATTCCCAAGCCTTCATTCCAGTTACCATGACTTTTGGCCTTGCAACTCGAGGCTTTTTAGCCTTCATACAGCACTTGACATTTTTAGTCAATGGAAATAAGGACAATGAAAACATCAACACATTGGTGGGGCGTCAAAAGAAAGCTGGGGCACAATACCTCGTCTGACTGCTTCTTGGAACACATACCTTTATTCCAGGTGATTCTCGATTCTAAAAGTACAAATAGCCCTTTCTCAGGATGTTGTTATTCCACGGATTGATACGCTCCACAACTGCTTCCCCTGAATTTTAATGACGTGCTGTTTGTCAGCCTTTCAGTATCAGAGAGTTCAGCGCTGTCCTGGCAGCTCATCCATCATAGATCTGTGGATTCACTGAGGGGTTTGATCTCCCAGCTTATTTCAGCAAACAAATATGTTACTGCATCTTTTATGAGAGAGAAACACACCGAGCGCTCTCAGCCCTGTGCAGAGTTCTTTCAGTTCTGCCTTAAGCATCCCAGTTTAAAGTCAAACGTGTCCCACTGGGATGTTTTCTTGGAGGTGAGTGGGATCACTTCTTTGCACTGCTGGGATGTGTTTCTGCCATCCTGGATAATAAGAATTTGCTTTCTCAAAGTCCATGGATTGTTTTGGTAAAGGAATAAGCTGTCTTGGTTTTGACTTTTGGTGGGTAAATGTGGGTGTTGATGTCATGTGGGACTTTACATCCTGCCAGAATTCCTCTGGTCACCTTAAATGTCCCTCAGTACTCCAGGCTACCCCCCAGCATGGGTCTGTGTGGGCACCAGTAAAAATTCACCCCAACAGGCCAGCCTGCAGCAGAATAACCCACAGTTACCATCCTCTCGTCCTCATCAAAAAACCCCAACAAACCCTCTGGTGTTAACTCATGTGCCTGGCTCCATGTGTGGGTCACAGCCCAGACATTCCCGGTCTGGGGAGACCCCGAGGGTTTCCCACCTGCAGGGCTGGAGTGTGGATGACATCCATGGACTGCCGAGTGGGGACCCTGCAGGATCTGATTCACTGTCTGCAGGCAATCCGTGGGGGAGGAACGGGATCCTGCTGCCGCCTGCCTTTCTGGCTCACGCTGGCCTGGGAGTCCTTGAAGCACACTCAGATGTCCCCTAGGGAAGATCTTCTTTGCTATTAAAATAAACAGATGTCCTGGTGGTTTCTGATATCATAAGTATCCTTTCCTGTGAACTCACTCTACTATAAATAGTAGCTTCACGTCTATTCAAAGAGCTCTTTTATTCCCCTCTCCTCCTTTCATCCCACATCCTCGCTGGTTTCTGGGATCTCTTACACGTTTGAAGGACATCGCTTTTCCTGTGGTTATGTCAGCACATGGAGCTGCTCCTAATGGGATTCCAGGGCCATCGTGTGAGTCTGGGATGTGCCTACTCAGGGCTGTCCTATGTCTCTATTAAGGGCTCTGCTGACAGCTATAGGCTGGTGGATATCCTGAGTGCAGCTTTAGGCATGAACACATCCATCAGTGGAAACACAAGGTTAGATTCCAGGCTGACGTGAAACAGAGGTATCAGAAACCATTCCTTGCAAAACCATTCCAGGCAAGGAACCTGCTAGCGGGCAGGGCTTTTCCTTCTGGGCAGCTGTTTAAATGGAGGAAGAAATTAGGGATGGGGTGAGAACAGTCCATGACCCTGCTCTCTTTAAACTCACACAATCACAGCTGAAAATTGCCTGAGGCTCTATTTTTTTCCATGGTTAGAACACTGTCACAATAAGCTCTCTGGCTTAGGGATTGTGACACAGGGCCTGGACACCTGGACAGAATCCTACCTATGGATTTGAGCTCCGGAAAACCTTGCTGTACTACCAGACTGTGGATTCAGGGTACAGCCCGTAGGAGTGCAAGCTCCTGGATTTTGGGTCCAGTTTGGACTTGACAACCTTGGAGGTCTTTTCCAGCCTAAGTTATTCTGTGGTCCTGCAGGGGCGTTTCCTGAGGCTGGAGTTACATCGTGCTTTGGGGTGCACATCAGGTTTGTGAGCTAAAGACAGACCCTGGCTGAAGGCACAGGGCAGTGGCACTGCAGAGACCTTACCCCGAGCTCAGTAACCCTAATCCATCATCCCACTTTCCTTTCCTCCCCCAGGGCTGACTGACCCAGCTGTGTGAGCCAGCCAGTGTGTTTTCCTTGGGAAGGATGCATTGTACTGTACAGTAAAACACTTGCTGCTCAGGGCTCTGCTAAATTCTTTCTCTCTTCTGTAGTTTCTGAAAACTTCTCTCGTGTACTTTTGCTGTGACCTCTCTCCACTGAGTCACCTGATTCCCATCTCTCTCCAGCCATATTTTTCCCTGGACTGTTCTGCTTTCCAGCGCACCATTTTCTCAAGTTCACCAGCCCTGATCTCTGCTCCCAGCCCACCCACTGACAAATGAAGCTGCCTTTGGGAGTACCTGCTGCCCTCACTGAGCAGCTTCCTTGCAGACAGACAGTCCCCAAGGGAGCACCAGTGATCCTCTCAAAATGCTGGGAGGAATATCAGATCCTCATGTTTCCTCTGTTAGGAAACAGCCTCCTACTAGAAGGAGAAATAAACACTTCTCTTACAGGCAATGTATTCATTTTCTGTGCCTTCCAGGGGTTCACTCTCCCGGTACCTGCCTTTGGGACACATAAATCATTAGATTAACTTGATGTGTGTATTTTCTTGTCTTCCATTTTCAGGGCAGTGAACATGCTGGCATTTATCCAGTCAGCCTCCCCACAGCAGTGCAGTTATTTTGTTTCTGCTCTCTTGAATGCAGCATCTGTACATTTGGTCACATATTAGATTATGGTGATGGTGAAATAATTCCTTTAACCTCGTTTGAGTCAGGGCTCAGAAGAGCAGTCTGATTTATCTGCTTCATGGGTGGTACTTCAGGCAGTTAATTAACCCATGTATAAACCATGTTATTTACCTTGACTGTCTCTTTGTGTTTGCCAGTAACATTTAATGATTCAAATTGAATTGGCCAGAGGAATGGAAGAATGTTCTCAGTGGTTTATTATCCTCTAATAGGGCATTCCAGGTTGGTACCTTCGTAGCAAATCTGTTCCTGTCCTAAATCTGACAATCCTGGCCATGGCATTGACACTACAGCTGATATGTTACAACAAATAGTAAAGATGTGGTACTAAACTTGACAACTGCTCTACTCTGACCAGATGGAAACAGCCAGAAATGGAGCATCCCTGGTTTTTAGCAGAAAAAGGGACACCAAAGCTGAGTGAGGTACGAAGAGCACACAGAGGTCACACTCCCTCCCAGGCTCCTACAGGGAAGCAGCAGCAGCCTGAAAGATTAAGATGTAATTCCCTGTCTCAGTGAAAATCATGAAAGCAAATCAGGCCTTCATTTAGCAAAATCGTGTGAATTTCTTCTCACATTTTACCTTGTATCAGCAGTAGGGAAAGGAGCAGCTCTGGGAAAAAGCAGTGGTTGTTTCTTACAGCAAAGTGCCAAGTAAGTGTTTGGGAAGAGAGTCTTTCTTACATGGTAATAAAGTGGAGATCTACTGATGTAATGGGAACTGAACTGAACTGGAACTCTGATCTGTAAGTATCAAAGTTTCCTTTAAAATCCAGCTTGTGAAAGAGTGGTTCCCATGGCTCTCAATCAAATTTAACCCTTCAGAAAAAAGCTGGAGGAGGCGGATTTCTTCGATGCTTGAAATCCAAGCTGCAAGATGTCTGCTTCTGATTGTTTGTCCTCAGGGTGGGGCTGCAAATAGTCCTGCCTTTAAAAATATTCCTTGATCTTGTGCAGCTAAGGAGGCCTCATCCTTCTGACAAGTTTGCTTCACATCATTAGAAAAGGCAGCTTCGCCAGCACAGCTCTCAGAAGTTCCAGTGGTCAGCCAGGCTGCCTTAATGGGGAGAATGAAAAGGTCAAACGCCATTTCTTTTAATCCCAAAGACTGAACTTCTTAGAAGTGAGTAGGAAATAGTCCATGTCATCAGAACAAAGAACAGCTGAGGTGGATGGGAGCTGCACTGCCACCCAGGAGCACAGTTGGATCCATGGTGCAGACAGTGACTTCTTGTGCAACCCTGGCTGAGCAGCTTCTCAACATGAAAAGCCTTTGTGACTATTATTATTATTATTATTATTACTACTACTACTATTATTATGTTATTATTGAGGTCACTTGATTTGTTCAGCCTGGGGAAGAGGAGACTGAGGGCAGAGCTCCCTGGGGGCTGCAGCTCCTCCCGAGGGGCAGCTCCGCTCTCTGCTCCCTGGGCCAGGGACAGCACCCAGGGAACGGCTGGAGCTGGGCCAGGGCAGGCTCAGGCTGGAGATCAGGGAAAGGTTCTTCCCCCAGAGGGTGCTGGGCACTGCCCAGGCTCCCCAGGGAATGGGCACAGCCCCGAGGCTGCCAGAGCTCCAGGGGGGCTTGGACAGCGCTGCCAGGGGTGCCCAGGGTGGGGTTGTTGGGGTGTCTGGGCAGGGCCAGGGGTTGGATTGATGATCCTGGTGGGTCCCTTCCAGCTCAGCACATTCTGTGACTCTATAATTCTTTTCACCATTCAAGTTTCTCCCTGACTAAAGTTCTTTGGGAAGAGAAATGTTGCAGTTCAGGGGTAGGTGGACCATCTTTTGCTCCTGTAATTCTGAGGTAAAATAACTGTTATGTATTGAGGATAACCACAAAAAGCAGTGAAGTTCATTGTGGAAAGGAGCAATTTTGCTGTAACAATGGCAGCAGTCCCCTAAGTGACTGGCACTGTGCCAGTTTGGCCAAAGAGACAGAGCAGTGTTTGCCTGTGCTCAGCACAGCAAGCGCCGTCTGACCCCGCTTCTGAGGAACCTTCCAAAATCTCTCCTGTTACAGTCGATATGTTGAGCATGGCCCCAAACCCAAGGCAGCTGTACAGCTGCTGACTTCATTGTTTGGCACCCTGGTGGTGTCTGACTGCACAGAGCAGTCTCCCAGGAGGAGCACACTGGGTGCCTTGGCTCCAGCTCCTTCCATCCAGGAGATGCTGTCTCCGCTTTGCTGTCACTTGTGCTGTCTAAGTCCCTCAGGAGTTCAAAAGGAGGGGAGAAATAAAGGAGACAGAGCAAGGGGAGAAAGTCCTTTTCAATTTAGAAACCAGCTGGGCACCACAAATTCTACCAGAAGATCCAAATGAGATCCAAGAGAAGGGGATCATCACCCTGCCACAAACAGTTGGATCTCCATTTGGAACGTGTCACTTTAGCTGGAGAGGCTTTGGGATCGCTCTGCAGTCAGAGCTTGCCAAGGCCATGGGTGAAAGGACAGCCTGGGAAAAGGATTGTTTGAGTTTCCTTGCTAACAGCATGTCAGAAATAATGGGCTGTGAGTGATGCAGAAGGTTTGACCAGGCCTGTAGATCATCCGTCATCTGATGCGGAGTCCTTATGTGCACAAGGTCAAATTAACACAGAGCCAAATGTTGAAAAGCACTGAATGTGCCTTCATGTCCCCAAAAAATGGGTTAACTGGGTTAATTAAATTTTCTTTTGAAGTCTGGCTGGGATGTGAGTCATAAAAACACAACTGGCCTGTGGTAGCACTGCTTCTAAACTATCGTGTGGTATCAGGTACTGAAGAATAAATTTGGGTGGAGTTTGTGGACAGCAAAAATCAGCTTTGAAAATGCAAAAAACCACCCCAGCCCAAAAATTTTTAAGGTTTAAGTACAGTATTTCCCTGTAGGTTTTATAATCCTCTTTTCTTGGTTTTGAAACACATTAAATGAATCCAGCACAGCGCCTGACATCTTAACAAAACTGACTGACCTAACACAGTGGGGCTTTTCAGACTACAAGTTCCAAAAATTAATTAGGATTTGTGCTTTTCTTTCTAATTTTCAATAGGAAGAGCATGAAATTCATTTAATGTTTTGAAGGAGCAGCAAGGAGAGATCAGGGCAGAAAGACCGAATTTCTCATTCATTTCTGGAAACAGAAAAATTATCAGACAGGTCTTCACCAGCAGCAAGGCTCACTGAGGAGAATTCAAATTCATGCTGCAGTTTGCTCGCTTCTAGTGACGCTGAGAAAAGTGTGCACATGGTTTGAAGGAGAACGCTGAAGTGATCTTGCCTAAAAATAAGTCTCAGCTTTTAGCCAGGTCGGTGGGGTTTCAGAAGGCGGTGCACAGCCACACAGGAACGGGAACGGGCTGGGGGCAGCAGCAGGGAGCAGGCTGGGTGAACACAAGACCTTCCTAAACTGTCCAGAAAAAAACCACATTGTCTGACAATGATGCCTTGAGTGGCCACCTGAAACACAGAGACCAGACAGGAATGAAGAGAATAAAAGGAGGGGTTTGTTTGAAGGCCTTCAAAGGCTCACCCTGGGCAGTGCAGAGGCTCCAGCCAAGATGGACCCTGGCTCACGGGTTCTTCCCACTTTGAGAAGTTGGGTTCATTTGCATCTCAGGGTTCATTCTCCAAGGATCACCTCAGTCCATGATGGAATCAGCCCAAGTTTGCCCCCCTGGAGAGGCTTTGAGTTGACCCATTTGGGGCCCGGTGTCCTTGGAGTGGAACCTGCAGAGGTTTGTTGTGTGTGAGCAGCAGGAGAGAACAGCAGCTCCCAGGGCACAGGAACCTTCAGAGTCACACACCAGGCAGGGCAGGGTTTGAAACATAGAAAAGTTCAAACCTAAGGCATCAACAACACTGGAAACTTCTCATTCTTATGGAACTGTGAGAAAGTGGTTTCTCAGAAACTTGTGATAACACGGTGATTGTAATGGTGATATCTTCATTTTCCTTATCCTGGGATGTCATTAAAGTCACCTTTAGTGGTGCATCGAGTCTGCATTGTCACCATGGCCCCGTCTGTGCTCCCCGGGCTGGGGGTGACCCTGTTCCCCTCCACTGACCCTAATGCTGCCCTGCTGGCTTGGACCTGCTCCTGCCTTGGCCTCAAACCCAATCCCTCACCGTGGATTTGTGGTGATGGGGACTCCTGGTTGAACCTGGCCACCACCCCCTGGCCTGTCCTGCTCCCCTTGCTCAGGGATGGGGAGGTTCCTGCTCTTCCAGCCTCGGGATTGCTCCTGCTCCCCATCCCTTTGGGAGCAGCTGACACTACAGAGAGGGCTACAAAGCCCTGGATACCTACACCAGCACATCCATGACCTTGTGGACACGTGGCAAGGTTTGCTCGCAGTAGGAGGGAACCAGCCTTGATATCCCAGGTGATTCTTCCCAGCTGGGTGCTGGTGAAATGCACATGCAGAGAATGCAGATGTACTGAAGGCAAATTCTGAATTACCTGGAACATTCTAAAGAAATGCCCAGTGAAATGAGGGCACTGACTGTATCGAGAAGTACCCCTTTAAAAGTGTGCGCTTGACAAATTCTTCCTGGTGAGATTATGGGGTTTTGGGGAATAACTCCTCTGGCTTGCTTAGAAAGCAAAAGCTCGGGAGAGGGGATTGGCAGGAGCTGGTTTTGCTGTTAGCCTCATTCAGGTTGCTAAGCTGATTAAACGAGGCTTTGGATAACGTGTGTCATGTCTCAGCACCGGGGGATGAAGTGTTTCACGACTTTCGGGAGCCAGAGCAGACTTTCAGTGACATCATAACAACTCAAATTTCACTTGCGAGCAGCTCACCTCTGCCTCCCGCTCCTTGTTCCTGCCAGCTCTGTCCTCCAAAGTCGTTTCTGTCCGTAGGTCCTGTGCTCCAAGTTCCAGCAGGGGCTGGGAATGCAGAATTAAGGGGGGCTGCTGTTCTGTGTGTTCACTGCATGGAAAGGCTTTGATGCTTCACAACCGAGAGAGCGGAGAAAAAGCTCTGAGCAGGGAGTCACCCCTCCAACAAGCCAGGGAACACTGGGGACAGGCTGTGCCTCACATCTCATTCCCTTCAATGTCTTGAAAGAAGGTCTTTTCCGGGGAAAAAGAGCTGGTTTTATTTTTTTTATTATTTTAAAATTATTATTCTCTTCTTAAATTGAAGTGTCCTCAGATTGGACATTGCAATAGAAATCGGATTTCCCTCTCCAGCCACAAGGCAATGGCTCAGCCTCGCCCCCTCATTTGTGTATCAGAGCACTGGAAATGTCATCTGCAGAGTGGAAACCCCTTCAAGCAGAAGGAAGGTGACAATTCCTCGCCTCTCCACTGTGGAGCAGCCTCGTGTTTCAGGCACTGCCCTAAGGAGGGAGAGCTCTGGTGTTCAGACTGCTAAAGTGACATGAAAAAGAAAGATAAATAAAAATTGGGAATAAAAGTGAGATTCAAGTCACTAAGTGTTCTCCTTTCACTACAAAATACCTCAAGTCTTCATTATTTAGTGTGCAGGAAGGAAGGAGACAAAGAGTAGATTAGAAATGAAAAAACATGGTGGTGTCTTCCCCCAAAAAAGAGTAATTATTTTAGATAAGGTGCTTGGCAGAAAGGCCATGCATGACCTAATCTAGGAAATATGTCATTATTTAGCCACAGTTATCTCCCAAATACTATTTTAAAATATGAACCTCCTGGTAAATCAGGAATAAAGACCAGTGCTGAAGGTCACTTTGTGGCCTGTGGGAGAGTCACAGGATTTTCTGCACAAGAAATCCACTTCTNCGTGCTGAAGGTCACTTTGTGACACACTGCTGGCCCGTGGGAGAGTCACAGGACTTTCTGCACAAGAAATCCACTTCTGCTAAGCAGATTTTTATACAGAAGGGATTGTTTTTGCCAAACGGGACTGGGCTTCAGCATCATAACCAAAATAAAAAGAAAAATCCTGGAATTACGGGCCTACACCCATTTCTGTGTGAGTATTTTGCACATAATTAATGTGCACATTTTATCTACTGAGAAAACAGAGTGAAACCAGCAGTTCAAATAGGCCACCAAAGCATTGTTGGCTCATTTCAATGTTCATGTGTTGTTTGCCTGCAATAAATTCACCGAGAACGTGCCTTACTCTGTTAATTCTTCTCCTTTAATGTGTTTACAGAGCTCTGTAGTTGGACAAAAAGATTCATAAAAGGCCAAATTGAGATATTTCTCTTTTTTTTTTTTCCCAGTGAAAAAGTCGAGGTCTGTTTTTTCTGCTTGTTAATCACTTATAATGAAAAGAGACTTTCCCTCTGATCCAGGAGTGTCTCACTTGCCCTTTGTACTTGACTGGTGACAGAAAAGGCAGGTTCACAACTCGCTGCTGGGTTTTGAGACCTGATTCTCTACTTAGGCTGGCTTAAGTTAGTCATTTCACAAGGATTATTCCTGATTTATCCTGCTCTTTCTGAGGGGAGAATCAAGATGGGTGACGTTTGGTTAAGCAGAGACATGTGGAGGGGGAGAAAAAAGCAGGAAAATAGGCTTAGAGAGCCAATACTCCCTTAAATACTCGTGATCAGACCACAGCGCAGTCACCTCACCTGCCACTGCATCAAACCTCCCATCAGTCAGGACAAATCACCCGAAAATGAGATTATAATGCGCTGCTGTTTTTTTAAATACTTTTATCCAAGAAATGCAAAGCTGAAGGAATTCTTTGCTGGAAGACTCCTAATCCCCGGAGCAATCTGCATTGTGTGTATTTCCCCACAATCATTTTCATATGAGTATTGGAATGCTTCATAAAATCCCTCCATTTGCCTTTGGGGGTGTTCCAAAACTCTTCCAGAAAGTCTAAAGTTTCAGGGATTTTCTCGGGATTATTTTGACTTCAACTGGAACGTGCCTCGCTTGACTCCAGACAGAAGAGAAATAAAGTCAGCGCGTTCCTCCAGAAGCCGAGCCCGCGTGGGTAAACACGGCTCTTCCACTGGGAATTCTGTGCCGGAGGAGCCTGGGAGGGTCTGTTTGTGCACAAGAGAGGCCCCTTTGTCGCTCAGGTCAGCAAATCATTATCGTGGTTTGGAAAAATTAATAAAGCACGAGGAAACGAGTTTATAGGGCGAGGAATTCCTTTGCCTGAAGGCGGTTCGGTGGCCGGTGGTTTTCCTCAAACAAGGATGTCCTTGTCAAAGCCTGGTTACAAAATGGAAAAAAAAAAATGGGAAAGGGGGAAAGATGTGTGGGAGGAATAACACACAACTGAAAATCTCCGTGCTGGTGAAGTCTAGGATGATGTGTGTGACAGTGGAGGGACATTCCTTGCCTGCCAAGAGCCAGCTGGTAAAGAGCCTTCCATGGGAGAGGACGTGAATCCAGTGCTGTCAAGCAACGTGACAAAGCCATTGTTTCACCAAAGTCTGCCTTTAAAACAAGGGATGAGGCCCAGTCAACGAGCAGGAAAGGGGATGGATTTTCAGGTAGAGCTGCCTGGTCTAGAGGAAAAGGTTTCCTCTGAGGAAGACACATCAGCAAGGGCTGGAAATATCCACCTGCTGGAGAGAGGCCAGAGGAGGCACCAGGGGGATCAGAGGGATGGAGCAGCTCTGCTGGGAGGAAAGGCTGGGAGAGCTGGGATTGTTCAGCCTGGAGAGGAGAAGCTTTGGGGTGACCTCACTGTGGCCTTGCAGTGCCTGAAGGGGCCAACAGGAAAGATGGAGAGAGACAATTTACAGGGGCCTGGAGGGGCAGGACAAGGGGGAATGGCTTCCCACTGCCAGAGGGCAGGGTTAGATGGGATAAAGGGAAGGAATTGTTCCCTGGGAGGGTGGGGAGGCCCTGGCACAGGGTGCCCAGAGCAGCTGTGGCTGCCCCTGGATCCCTGGCAGTGTCCAAGGCCAGGCTGGACAGGGCTTGGAGCAGCCTGGGACAGTGGAAGGTGTCCCTGCCCATGGCTGGGGTGGAATGGGATGAGCTTGAAGGTCCCTTCCAACCCAAACCACTCCGTGATTCTGTGATCTAAAGAGGATTTTTTTTCAGCTGCAACCTGTCAAAATATTAATATATTTAGCCAGAAATTCTTAGGAGCTCTCATTTTTAAACAAATACTCCTCAAGATGAAAGCAGATGAAATTCTTTTTAAAATTATCTGATTTCTCTACTGAACAATTGTCAGCCACCCTGCACAGTGAAATGGCTTTTTTTTCACTGCACCAGGAACTGAAACTCATCAAGCAGAAGGTAAAACTTAGTGAGTGATCAACAGAAGCAGAGAAATACCCAAGTTAACTATGGGCTCCCCCGTGCAGACACATGGCCCTATCTAATTCCCTAAGGAGCTCTCTAATGCTGTGCTGATTGCTTCAAGGGTGAAGCGGGAAGATTCTTAAAATCCTTCATCACAGGAGTAGCCAGGACAAATTATAAAAACTGAATGAAAAGGATTTTCAGTCATATATTAAAAAATGACAATTGAAACTTTCTGAAGGAGATTAAAGTCTCTCTTTAAAGTCTTGCTCCTGCAGAATTCCCTGGTCTCAAGAAAAGTGGGGAAAGGATATACAGATATGAAGAAAAACATCTCCTCTTTGTTCAGCAGTGGATTATGTTACAAGATAAATTTTGGCAGCCTATTCATTTTTCACCTGAATGGCTGCAGCTTTCTCCTCTTATCCCAAAATATGCGTAAAAGGATTTCAGAGCTTCGGGACTTCTTTCTGAGCCATACCTACTCTTTTTTCTTTTATCAAAGACTAAACTACTGAATAAGCTTCTGTCTTTCTGCCTTTGGGGGTGACGAAGGCCACTGAAATGATATCGGTGCAATTTTGTAGTGATCTGGGAATCTGAGCCTGTCATATTTTCCAGGTGCTCGTAGCAATTGCAGTAACTGAGCAAATCGAGTGTCTGTTCCCTCTCCCACAACACTCCATGGGCAGTGCAGATGCAGTGGGACTGAAGGGATTTGAGGATGAAATCAAATCACGAATCACTCTGTGCTGTGCTGCATCCCAGGGCTCCCCTCTGGGGGGTTTAGCTCCCACAGGCCGTGCCATGGAGTCTTTAAGGTTCTTTGCTCTATTTAATACCTTGGAAAAGCTGTGATGTCACAAAGCTGTAAACTCAACAGGCAGTGAAGAGCTGCTACCAAAGTGTAGTGGTTTGATGATTTATTTCAAGAGGACTCCGAGAACCTCGGATCTTTGGCATTTTGCAGATTATTTACCACGTGGCCGATAGGAGGAAGGGCTTTGATTTCATCCAAAGCCAATTGCTTAAGGCACTTAAGCTGAAGCTGAGCTGTGTGTTCATTCCCAAAGCTGGGATGCAGGAGGATTCTTTACAAATTCACACACACCAGAGGAGAGGCAGACGTGTGGAAGATGGCTTTGAAGGACAGCAGAAAACAGGATTACGAAGGACTCGTTTGGAAATGTTTCAGTGTGTTATGGGGTCCTGACCAGTGCACCCCTTGATTCCACCCTTGTAAGGATGATGGTCTGGATAATTGGCATAAACCAGGAACAGCCCAGCCTGCAGGAAAGGCTGAGGGATTGGTAATCATTGCCACGAGCCAAACACTGATCTCTGTTGGCAGCAGCATTCCCAGCGACATTAACGGGGATGGAGATGATCTCCTTTATAGAGAAACCTTCAGCTGTGGCCTCTGAACATTTCCCAGCCCTGGAATTTTTCCTGGAACAAGGCAAGTGGGTCATAGCTTGTTTCACTCTCTTGTTGGACATACTGGTCTTCCTGAGCTGAAATTAAAGATGTGAGGAAAACAAACCAACAACAATTGTTTGAGTCACGGAATCAATAGCATAAAGTCTGGCACAAGTAAGAGCTTCCTGTAGGGTATTTCGCCAAGTTTAAAATCCTCTTCCTGGATGCACCACATTTCCTTTCAGAGGGCATTCCTTCCTCCCAAGCAGTTTAATAATATTTACTCAGAGGAAGCAGAGTGTTTTCCACAGAGTGATCCCAAGTCATGCCTGCATAAATCCACAGAAGTCAGAGAAATTATGCTGTCAACAAAGAAAATGGTCTCTTTGTTAATCACTGAGAGAAAATTGCCTCCAAGTAGGAGAGCGTGTGAGAAAGATCGGATTGTGACCACTACGGAGAGAGTTCACTGGGCAGATTTGCCCAATTTTTTACTCCCTGTTTCTTTGTTAGCCCTTCCTACCATGTCATTAATCCCGTTGTCTTTCTGTATCTTCACTGGCTCCTTCTTAGTTAATATTTATATTGTGCAGTGTATTTCTCTGAAGGGTGGGAAGATGGTTTTCTCAGAGATGTGGCAATTCTTCAAAGCGTTCTATTCAAAGTTCAGGATTTGGGGTAATTTAAGGCATGCACAAGGCCTGCAGGGATTCTGCAAAGATGTGGGAGGGGAGAAATGTGGAGGTTAAGCTGGACTTTCTTAAGGTGCTTCCAAAGCAGTGTCGGCTGTGGCTGAAAGCTTTATTCTTCACTCTCTCAAGCTAAAAAGGGGCAGCCTCTGGAACCGGTGAGTAAAAGACTGCCCTGGCAACCTGTGAAGAGCCGATTCCTGCTGTGGTGAAGCTGCAGCTCTTCTTTAAGGCGAGTTTTTAAAATTAACCATCGCAGATAATCAAGGAGGAGGATGCAGACCTGGTCCGAGTGGCATCGTTGCCTTCCCAGATCCACCCTCCGAGCCCAGGCTCTGCTCTGTCACCTGTCACTTACCTTGGACTGTTGGCTTGTAAATCCCTGCTGCTCCCAGGTGGCCCAGGTTCAGTCACTCGGCCAAACCCCTCTGAACCCTGCTGACAGCCCAGTTGGGCCTCCTACCACAGAGGCTGCCACACGAGCAAACAAAAGTAGGTCACTCAGCTGTCACAAGCATGAGAAAACAGTTCTGCCAGCATAGAAAATGTTTGCAGTTGGGGTTTGAGACTTTGTTAGATTGCTGCACACAAAGCTACAAATTAAAAATAATTTAAAAAAAACAAACAACCCCCCTAACAAACTGGCAAGTAATGTGACCAACAGACTTCTTGGGTTTCAATGAATATTTTAATGAGCTTTCTTAACTCTGAGAGAGGGAAAGCAAAGACGTGTTTCCCCAAGATCCTTAGAGAGAACCCAGAGTGCTTCCGATGGAAAGCACCAATCTAGGAATCGCTCCCCGAAGTGCACTTAGGAAGCCTTGCTTGGACTGACATCCTGGACGTTGTCTGGGGATGCAGAGATCTGAGGCCAGAGGGGCTGCTTTGGGTAAGGAAGTGTTTTGAAATTCTGCTTTTGGGAAACTAACCACACAGCTGGCTAAGTACTAACGTCTATTTCAAATGAGGGTGCTATCAGAAATAATAAGGATTAATATCCCTGTCTTCAGGCCATTGCCTTATCTCTTCCTGATGGTTATTTCAGATGCTGGAATTTAAGTCAAGTGATTTGTCAAACAGAGTTTACTAAACAGAAAATGGTTTATAAATGTGTTATGAAGGCAGGCCAGGAGCACAAGCACTGTGTGGGTGTGGGGATTGGATTGGTTCTCAGTTTTGCTACAGATTCATATTTCAGACACTGAAAAAGCTTTAAAGCTCCTAAAATTTGATTCAGGTATTTATAGACTGTGTGGCAAGGTGTTAGTCTTGCTTCCGGAGAGGGAGGAGAGAACGAAAAGCTTTTGAAATGGGACTGTTTACTGAGCTCCTGTGTGTCCCTGAGGCTCTGCAGAGCGATGGGAAATGGGGGCTCGACACTCTCCAGGCACAGCACCGAGCTCTTGGACAGCCCTGGAGTCCTCTGACCATTGACCAGGAACTATCCCACACTCTGTGCTTCAAAAACACCCGTCACAGGGTTCCCTGCCTTGGATTATCCTGCATGTGGATGGATTTCCAAAGGCAGTTGCCAGCCTGAAGCCTCAGGAGAGGAACTGCTGGCAACACTGATCCATGGCCAGAGGAGGAGGGTTCTGGGGTTACAGAGCTCTGCTGCAGAGCCCGGCTGCACCTCGACCTTTGCCATTTGAATCCCTTTTTTGCCTTTGATATTCTGGCTTTCAGGAGGCTGCATGTGAAATCTGTGATGCAATAGAGAATCAAGCCACCCCCCGGGCTTAAAATGCTCTTAGTTGTCCTCACTCCCCAGTCAGCATCTTCCTCTTCTGTCCACTGTGCCTGAGGAAATATTTTTTTAAAGAAAATCTTTATTGTAAAATCTACAAAAGACAGTTGAGAAGCCTTTCCTTGTTTTCCTAAAGTGTTAAAGCCTGAAATGTTAGGATTTCTCTAAGAGATTTAGCTACGCTGCAGCTATTACCATCAAAGTACTCTGCCAGCACATGTATTTTTGGAGCTATTTTTATGTAAGTGCATTAAGAGTTGCAAGGCCAAACTTTCGGAAGTTGGCAGAAGTGGGAATTAGTTCCTAAGTAACCTGAATTTGGTCTTTTTATCTTTCTTAGATCTTATCTTTCTCTGTACCTTAGGTAAGTCACGTGCTTTATTTGTACTATTCAATCCATTCGGAGTTCTTCTGTTTGTTATTTCCCTGCTGTGCCCATCACAACATTTTAGCAAACACAAACCCCTCTTATATTCCTTTCCCTTGTTGTTGGATACGATGGGACCGATAGGGAAACAGGGACACAGGATGGAATAACCTCTAACTTTTGGCTGCCTATTGAGACATCCCCAAGGGCTGTTTTTTCCCAGCAGTCAGGAGCATTTATTAACTCCTAGCTCCCACCGAGTTCAGCTGGGGCACATCGGGCTCCTGGGGGCCAGGTCACACCAGGAGCACACAAGAAGTGGCCACCTGGCTGAAATGACTGAGCTCAGCGTGGTGGTGACAGAAGCTGATTCCAGCCTGAGCCTGTATCCAATTTCCAGAGCTATGAGATCATCTTTTCTTTTCCAGGAAATCCTTCCTCATGTAGCATGTGGGTCTTCCTAGAAATGAAGTAGGAGCCTAAACGTTTCTATTGTTGTGCAGCACTAATTCAGTGCAGGACACGTTTGGGGTTTTTTAAGCCAAATGAAATATTTTGGAGTTGGAAGGGATGGGGTGTGGTCATGGCAGAGCGAGATGGAACTCAGCAGCTTTGAAGAAGGGAACCTGCTTAAGGACAGGAACTGGATTGATGCATTTTTTGGTGGGATTTGCCAAGAGGAAGGAAGGAAAAATGTCTTTAACTCATCTCTTGTGGGTCCCTTCCAGCTCAGGATGTTCTATGATCTCTGCCTCGTTGATGTTAGGTTTCCTCTAGCACATCTTTGTTAGAAATGTATTCTCTCTTCCCAATCTGTTTGCATCCTGAGGGCTTTATTTTGGGAAAGGTTCACCAATGCTCAGAGTTGGAGGCTCTGGAACACTCGCTAGAACCATGATCATCTTCCCAGGCACAGGAAAGCCCAGGCCAGCACACACCAGCTCTTGCAATTCCCTATTTCCCTGGCTGTGTGGTTCCCACCACCAAATGCTGATGTGAAAGGCAGGGAAATGTTTCACTGAGGACAGTGACACTGAGGACAGTGACACTTCCAGTGACACTGAGAAAATTCACAATGACTCCCAGTTGTTCAAGTTCAGAAACTTTCTCAGAGGAGCTATTCTGCTCATTCCATCTGTGGAAGCCTTAAATTGATTTTGCTCTAGAAAGGATGGAGAAATCCGTGGCCAGCCAGCCAGAAGATGCGGAAAAGGAGGGGAGGAAAATTCCTTCCTATGAAAGGGATTGTGGATAAGAAAGGTCCCTGTGAAATTTCTCCTCACTGCCTTGGCCTCTGTTTTCTCATGGTTTAATCTTTTGAACTAAGTGTAGGACATGGCAGTGACATGGAGATGAGCTGAGAAGGCTCTTTTTTGTTTCAGACGGCTAAAAAAACCTCCTCCTAATCACCAGGCTCAGTTAGAGCTGTTGTAAGAAATCAGCTCTGCAGGTTTTCTTCGGGTATTACTAAAGTATCCCAAATATTCCTTCTTCTGCAAAGATGTCGGTAGAACAAAGTGAGTCTGAGGAAGGACTGGAGGCACTGAAGGGGTTGTGTTGGTCACTCTCTTCAAGAACACTCTCAGAAGTTTGAGTGAATACTCGTTATGAAGTGTCTGCTTTCAAGTGGCACACAAATAAGCAGCTTTGAGTTTTCTGTCCTTTTTTGAACCAGCAAGAGGCACCGTGAGTCACCCCAGTATTCAGTCTGGACATCAAAACAAAACAAATAGGGCAGAAAGGTAGAAATCCTGCCTGTGGTTTCATGCCTTGGAATGTCTGGTTCCGTATCTCCAGCGCCAGTCCCTGTTCACCTCTGTGATAACTTCGCTCTCTGCTCTTTGGGCTTTTTTATTCCTAAGCTTTTAAACCCATGACTAACCCACCTCTTTAGTGTTTGTCTCCTGGAGTTTCGACTCCTGTCTGGGAAAGCACTGATGAGTCAAAACGATTTTAAGAGATAGCGGTGGCCATGGGAACAGAGTGAAGTGAAAACACTGGAAAGATGGGAGTGCAGAGCCTGAAGAGCTCTTCAGAGAACCTGGGTTTGGTTTGGTTTAAAACTACCAGTCAACAGGAGCCACAATTAGGCAAGACTGGATTAAATATGTTGTGCAGTGTCCTAGCAATGAAGCAATTAATCTGTTTCATAAATTGCCACTGATTGCAGTTGATTTTTTCATTGGTAACCTTAAATCAAACTCAAGTTTGCAACTAATCTGCTTTAACTAAAATAGCAATAAAATTGTGGGCACAGGGGAGATGACAATGAGTGCTTTCAGCTGTGGGTCAGCATTTAGCAGCCTCAGACACGCCCTTGTTCAAAGGCAACAACTCCAAATGCAGGAAGGGTTTTTGTTGGCTTTGCACTCAGGTAAGATCAAAGGTGTCGGGCTAGTCCTGGAGACCCAAAGCTCTGCCTGTTTGCAGAAGGGGTAAATCACTGGGTATTAATAAAATAGTGCTCACCCCAAGAGGCTCATTCCATGCTGGCCTAGGGGTAACCTCTTCACTGAAAAAAATATTCTGAGGCTGTTACTGAGGTCTTTGAGCTGATGTGAACGTTTTCCCCCAAACAGCACAAGGAGCCCTTTGGCTCGTTCCTGTTTAGCAAATCAATTGTTTTCTAATGCAGTCTGAGCAGTTACTTAGAAGTGAAAGTTGTGTCCTGCTACCTGTCTCTCCTGCAATCCATTCCTTCCACAAACAACGTGGATTTGCTGGGGATAATCCTGCCATGGAGATCCCTGTCTGCAGAGAGTGCTTTAACAAGCACAGACCGATTTCCAAATCACAGCCATGATGTTTGCTTTTCTAACCAGGTATTCGACCATATTTAAATGCAAAACCTTCCTAGGTTGCTTGTGTTTGTATTTTGGTCTTTAAAACATCCAGCTTCACAAATGGTCTGACCTGTGGTGGAATTTCTAGGCGCTGATTCAGAGTAGGCAATGGTGTGGTCTGGTAGAGTGATTCCTGGTTTCATCTTAGTGAGGCTGGTAACACCCCTGACTTAGACAAGGCTTTGTTTTAGTTCCATTTCCATCTTTCCATGCAAAATTGTCCTACTTGAGAATGGAGACATGGTGTGGAGAGCTGACTAAAGCTCCTGCTCACTCAGCTGCAGAGTGCAAAGGCTGAGTCCATGAATCCTGAGAAATCTGACTGGAAAAATGTGGCTGATTCCCCAGGAACCTCCGGACACGTTTGACTGTTCACAAGATTTCCAACCTATTCTATTTTCTCCAGTACCCAAGGATGTGAGGAGCTTGAAAAATCAGAATAAAATTCATTTCTAGTCAGAACCAAGTCACAGGGAGCTCTTACCCAACATGTTCCTTTGCGTCGGAGCTTGGATCCGTTCCAGTGTTTTGTCAGCCAATATTTATGGTCTTCCAACCTCTTCCCCATGGCAGCTGGCTGAAGTTTGAAAGCAATTACAAGTCTGGGCTGATGTTTGTCAGTTTGTAGGAGGGAGTAACTAAGTGCTAACCCTGAAAACAATTCCCTTGCTCTGCCTGGAAGGCTCAGTTGGGAGCGGACCCTTTTTTTTTGGGTTAAATCGCTCACCCAGTGTGAGTGCCAGAAGGAGTTTGGGTGCAGTTCTGAGATGGAAAGAAGCTTTTTTGCCCAACTTCTGCCTCATGTTTTCTTGTCCCAGAGTCCTTCACAGAGGCTCCAGCTCTACCCTGTAAATTTTTACCGAACCTTAGATCCGCCCGTTTCTGAAATAGCAACCGTAACGCTGCATTCTGTGAGAAGTGTCCAAATAATGCCTTTGCCCAGGATGTCTCACAAATGACCCCCTCACCAGGCACGCAGCAGCATTCCTGAATTTAGAACTGGGTTTCAAAGGATTTTGTTATCACCCCTTCATTTTAGAAGCCATTTGGGTGATGTGCTTGACAGCCACGGCTGCGTTTGGATGGTTGGACAGGCTGAAAGTGCGTAGGAAACAACTCTTAACTTTAATTCTATTCACCTTCCCGTGTCACTTTTTAAAATCACCTTTTCCCCATGTCAACATTTCTTCTCCATGAGAAGAGCTTGCTCTGTAACAGAAAGGAGCTGTTACTGCTTCTCTGTGCAAAGCAACATTGATAAACTCATGCCAGAAATGCCTCATTTCAGCAAGTGCTGAGACTGAAGCCCTCTCCTTTGGAAAGCACAGGTCCAGCTCACATATGAGCAGCAAAACATCTTTTGCTTCTCTGTTACGGCTCTTCATTCTTGAAATCAATATCAAATCAATAACAGAACAATTCTCTCTCCCATCTTAATTCCTTATGACACCCCCTGCTCATTTCTCACGAGCTTTGGAGTGACTTCTGGAATGGAAGCAGTTCTAAATTGAGGATCTGCGTTCAGGATTTCATCCTGACTTCATTTTTAGTGCCTCTTTCCTGAAGTCCAGAATGATGGCAGTGTGAGAACTGGTGGGTACCACAGCCCGCCCTGGAATTGCTCCTTTCTCTGACATCCCCGTGTCGTGGGTCCTGGGAAAGAAGCTAAGCATGATTGCAGGGTAGGAAAAAAGCCCTGGAAAAAAAAAAAATACAGTGGTTTGAGGTTAAATCCATTTGTAGTCCAAAGATGGCCTGGGACTGACTGTCCCTTGTAGCAAGATGTGGAGGGGAACAGTCACGCACAAATCTGGCAGACAGAGGAACCTTGAGATGGTTTGTGATAACCAGACCGAAAAATAAGGGAGTGGAGCTGATGGAAGCTGGCCTGGAAACATGCAATCTAAAAATCCCATGTGATTCCAATAAGTTCCTTCTCCTGGCTGCATTCTTTACATGCCTCTTGATTCGGCGCTGCATACACAGCTCCACGTGCTCCACATCACTTATCCTGCAGCCTGAAATAATCCTGCAAGGAAAACTGAGCCCCCAAAAAACACTTACAGATGTAAAACTGCAGTCTGTAGATTAAGGGCTTAGCACTGAGCTGCTAGGCCAGACCACCTTGCCTGGAAGCTGGGAAGCATTTTGTGATGTTTCATGTAGTGTGCCTTTCTCTTCCCTTTTTGTCATCCCTACAGCTTCACATCTGGACTCCAGAGCACCTCTGGATGCCTCTTTGTGTCCCACGGAGGAACACATTTTTCACAGCTCTATTAAGAACTCCTGCAGTGGGCTGAAAGTGAGGAGTTGGTGTTTTATGATGGAGCTGACAAGAACTTCACGCTTTTTTTGGAGGTGTTTTTAGCCCAGGCAATTTTTTCCCGGTGACTCCTGAATGCTGCAGGGTCGGTCCCAGAGCAGCCACCAAGGGCTGCAGGTGTGGGAGTACTTGTGAGCCCCAAATGTGCCCTGTGGCAGGCTCCCTCATACCCAGGGGCTGACCCCCAGCCGGTGTTCCAGGTAGGGACTAGCACGGATGAGGGATGATGTCACGTGTCTCAATCCTTCACGGAGCTTTTAAAGAGCAGGAGTACCACATGAGTAATGAATTGTTAAAAATGGTTCATGTCAAGAGGTCGCTGCTGCTGCTGCTGCTGCTGCAGGATGTGCCAGTGACTCAAAGAAAAGGCAAAAGGCTGACTTCTCTGAGCAGTGACTCATTGACATCTGCCTTTTTCTATTTATCCCTGTGAATTCTCTCATTGACTTGCAGATTTTCCTTTCCATTCTCTTTTACAGTAAAGGCTGTTACTATGTCAGTCTAATTTTGGTCCTATAGGCAACTTTTTCCACTGCCCTCTTCCACATCTTCCCTGGGAAGGAGTTGCTGCTGGAGCTGCCTCTCGGAAGGGCTCTGAAGCCAGTCTGTCTGGGAGCGGTGCTGCTGTGAGATCCTTCAGCACCAAAGTGCAGAGCATTTCACACACAGCTTTTCTTAGAGGTTTTTGCCGTGTGGGACCTGTGGGAGAGGTAGATGTGAAGGAACTGAGCTCCTGCACAGCCACTCCCCTGGCTCTCCTTGGAAGGAGGTTTCCAGCCAGGATGTCCAGCCCCGAGTGCTGCTGATGTTGTCGATTTGGTCAGATCTATCTTTAGCGTCTGCCTGTGCACAAATCAGTTGCTTTTCATGTTTTATCAAAACACCCTGACTCCGAGTCAAGCCTGTGATTTTGGGTTTGTGTTCTTGGCTGCCAGCAGGGTGGATTTCTTTAATGACAATTTTGGGCACACGCAGTTGTGCTGTGGTGTTTTCCCTTTCCAAGAAATGCTGTGTGCAAGTGCTGGCAGCGTCCCAGAGCTGACAAGGCAGTGTCTCTCCTTCCTCCGTGCCACTGCGGCCCAAATTGTGGTGGGCAGTTCTCAGAAGTCAAACTATTCCGAGTCTGGGCACTGGTGGGGGTCACACTCCTTAGGGCAGCTCCCAAAGCTTTCATTTAGACTTCTTTAGTGCTGATGTTTGTCATAAAATGGGCAACAAGGGTTTAAAGGATAGAACTGAAGCTTTAACTCAACTGTCTAATGTGTAAAGGAGCCCAGTCTGCATCCCCAGCACTTTCTGGACTCCAAGCTCCATGCAACTCAACTTTTCCAGACTCCTTTACATTCCTTCCCTCCCTCTGGTCTTGGTTGACTTTGGCCAGGACCTCTCTGCACTTCCAGTTCCTTCATTTCAGACCCAAACCTCAGCCAGAGCTTTAAATGTTTTCTTAGAGATGCTTACATTTCTGACCACAACAAGGAAATTGTGATCTCCATTTAAATAATAAGAATCTGACAATTCACGTCTATATTTTTAGACACCACAATGCAGCAAAGGTTTGTGTGGGTGGTGGGCAGGGAGGCATTGTGGGGAAATGGAGGGCACAAAAGTCACAGCCAGAGAGGAGTTTAAGCACATCCTGTGCAGCCATTTTTTGGTTATTCTCCCAATAGAAGGAGAGATTTGTTCATTTTTGATCATGGTTTGGGAGGCAGTAATCAGTGCAGTTTACCCTCAAAACTGATGTTCTTTTTTTTTCGGGCTCCTTCTGCCTCCTGCTTTCATACCCATCCAAGTCTCCTCTGTATGGAGACCACGCTGTGGTTTTGGGAAGAGCAGGACAGCAGCAGCACAATTCCTGTCTGGGAGACAGAATCTGACCCATAATTTCCAGGGAAAAGAAATCACTTAAACTGTGGTTCGCGCTGCCATGATGCTTTCTTTCCCTTCGCCGAATGTTCTGGGCATTTTATAAAATTGTTTTAGGATGTCACTTGGTGATTCAACACACTTGCAGTTGAATCCATAAAAGAGAAGCCAGAGTAGGGCACGGCAAAGCCTTGTGATCTCAAAGACATATTTTTCAAGTGTCGTAGAGCCATAGAATTGTTTAGGTTGGAAAAGACCTTCGAGATCATCGAATCCAACCGTTCCCCCAGCACTGCCAAGTCCACCACTAATCCATGTCCCCAAGAGCAACATCTCCGTGGCTTTTAAGCACCTCCAGGGATGGTGACTCAAGCACTTCCCTGGGCAGCCTCTTCCAGAGCTGGACGCTCCTTTTGGTGAAGAGTTTTTTCCTACTCTAATCCCGGATGCAGCGCAGCGATTGGCTGCTGCTTGGTGAGATTTGAGGCTCGCTGTGGCATTTAGCTGTGTCTACATGGCAGCACCCACTGGCTGCAGGGTGGAGACCTCCAGGAAGTGCCTCCAGTTATCCCAGAAACACACCCATGGGAACGCACACGCTGCTTACCGGGGCGACTCTTTACCAAAGCTTCATTAACCTCGGTGCTGCTCGCTGCCATTAACCACACAATGAAATCGTGCCTGTACAGATGAAAATATTGGCAAAATACTGAAAACATTGAAATTTTGTTTGATTCAAAAAATCATTCTGGAATATACTTAGAGGTCACGTGGTGCTGGTCTTTGTGCTGCTCCTTTCATCCTCCTCAGCCTGAGATGTGAAAAGACAGGATTTTCCCACTGCAATTCACTCATCCCTGCTGTGGAAGGTGGAATGTGCTCCTTGAAACCTTTAGCAGTACACACAGATTGAAGCAAGGACCAAACAAATTATCCTATACAGCCAGGAATTCACAGGAGTTTAAAAGGGATAGAAAACTTAACCAGCATCCCTGATTTCCAGTGATATTCTGGAACTTAATTCCCATACACTCAAATAAATATTTGGTCTTAGCGATCCAGGAAGGTCAAGAAATCAGCTCCTGACACTCTGCAGGCATCTGCAGCTCTGTGGAGCCCTTTTTTGTTCCGGAGTGGGGCTGTTATTTACTTGAATGCTCCTGAAACAAGATACACCTGCTTTTCCTGGACTCCTCCCAGGGCCTTGGTGCATATGGGAAATTACATCTTCCATCTGCTGACCTCTGCTGCAGGTTTGTCTCTGCTCTTTGAGGCCTCTCTCTCAAACTCACAGGAGCAGAGAAAGACCTGCTTCACGACAAAATTTTCAGTAAGCGGTTCTGAGGAGGGGAAGTTGAAGAAATCCCAAAGAAATCGCTTGGCTATTCCCAGCAGGGATTGCTGGATGCAGCCACTTCATCCCCGGGCTCGCGCTGGTGAGCGCTGCTGCCTCCAAACCAGGGCTTACATAAAACTTCCAAAGAGAATTAATTTATCCCCTGCTCTGAACGACTTGTTTTGCTTCAGGAAAGATGACGACACCATCCAGAAATGTTCTCCTCTGAGCTGGTCCCAGGGATGAGCTGCTGGAAGGGATCAAACATTTACAGCTCCAGAGGGACAGAGAGGTTTGTGCAGGGTGAGAGCTGCAGGCACTGCCCACCCCTGACACCGAGCACAGGTGTTTATGGGGGATTAATGATTTAAACAAGGGGTTTGTGCAGGAAGGATGTGATGGGCCAAGGTTTTTCCTGGTGTAAAGCAGGGTGGTTGGGCTGGAATTCCTTCCCGATGGCTCAGGGTTCAAGGGGCTCGTCCAAGGGCAAGGGGTGAACAGGCCAGGTACAGGGATCTGGGATAGATAATCCAGCTCTCTGTTCATGCAAAGCTGCAAATGTTTCCAAATCTTTTTGAGATTTGGATTGGCAAAATGAAGCTGGAAACCCCAAATTTTATTTTTTTAAAAATTGTTATTTACTTTTTTTATTCTTGGATTTTCCATGTGCCCAAATAAGCTGATTGATCCTCAAAGGTCCCCTAAATTGTCCCAACTGCAGCAGTGGGAAGCACCTGGAATGCCAGAGATACCCACGAGTGGACTACAAAAGCCAAGATCAATCAAGCGAGGCAGTTAAAGCAAATTAAACATGGAAAAAGCAACAGATTAATTTAAAAGTCGCTGGCTGGGATTTGGAGAATATTTTGTACTTCCCCAGTAAACACTCCAACAGACTTGGACCCAGAGTGTTCCTAGGCACTGGCCAAGCTGCCAGAGTCTCTTTTAGTTTCCATGATCCATCTCCTTTGCAGCTAATCCAGCATGTACTCCTTACTTTCCTGACAGCTCCATCACCTTTGGACTCTGAATCTGTGGTTGCCATGTGTGCACATTTCCAACTTTCAGCAAAAGCACCGGGATTTGATATAATGCAGGAGGAGACACTTTTAATAAGATCCTTAATTGAGGCCTGTCCCTGTCAAGGCAACATGAAAACAGATGCTAAGATTCCTCTGCCCCTTTCTAAAATCCTGAATCATGTCATTTGAATCAGGAAACGTTTTTTCTTCCAAAGAAAAGGGGGAAAAAAATAAAATAAAAGACAACTTTTTTTAGCTGATTGACTGTGAAAATAGAGATAGAACCGAGCAATAAAACTTGGTGCGATCTTTCAAATATGAACCAAATTTATAAAATAGGGGCTTATCTTTTCAGTAATCTAAACCCTAGAGCTTCCAATCTTCTCTGTGCGTTCATCTAGTCCAATGTCAAAGGTAGCCAAGCTTGGTTTAGCTCATTATAGATATTTTTTAAAACTTGGCTAGACTGCAAATGCCATGTGCAGGCACATCAAGATCTGACAGCCAAGACCACGCCAACTGCTTAGTATGAGTCTGATTAAACTCCTCTGCCCATGTCACTCATCTGTCACCCTGTCCCCAGTGTGGATGACATTAAATAACCTGCATTGTGTTGTGGTGTTGCTGGAATATAGGCTCTGAAATGCTGCAGGTCACACTGTGTTTGCACACAACTTCGAGTGTCCAGGGGATCTGAAAAACTCATTTCGCTCTTTTCTGCTTGGAAGGTTTCAAAATTCCTTTGGCTTTTGTGTTTGGAAGGGTTTTAAGTCACTGTGAACTCAGCAGAGGCAGAGGGACATCTCTGCCCTGGCTCTCTCTGTCACTCCTTGCTCGGCCTCCCCACTCCCCTCGAGCCGCCCCTCTCGGAGGGAATCTGCGGCTGTCCTGCAGCGTCCCTGGCCTCAGGGCTCGGCCACTGCTGACAGGAGCTGGCTGCTGTTATTGCTGTGCTGTCCTTCCCGAGTGGGGAAGGGGGCTCGCAGAGTGTCAGCTGGGGAGGCGCCGGAGGCAAAGGAGGAGGGAAGGGTCCTCGTGTGGGTTCCAGCAAGATGGTTCATTGTGGAGGGGCCAGGGATGAAGACACTGGGAAAGCTGAACATCTGGGTTCATAAGGGGAACAGGGCAACCCATCAGGGAAGGGCAAATGGGCGGAGGGAAACTTGAGGGACAACCGGGGAACAAATTGGAACTGGGGAAGGAGGGACTGGGTAGGGAGGAACCAATGGGGTGTCGAAGTGAACAGAACTTTGGAGAACATAATGAATATTTACCAGGGGACATCCATATTGAACAGAGAACATCCATAATAAACAGGGAATCCAAACACGAGGGGGGAACACGCACATGTGGCAGTGGGCCGATGACCACGAGGGCGCTGCAGCCCTCCAGAGGGCTGAGGCACCGCCACAACCTCTGAGGTGGAGAGAGGTGCTGGCCAGGGGTCCTGGGGTTGCTCTGAGACCTATAGAGGGACTCCAAGTGCTCTAAGAGTAAATCAAACTACACTGATAGTGTGGCCTTCTGCTCAGGAGTAGCTTCCCAAATCTCTGCACTTAATCTAAGCTCTTTTCTAGCAGATTATCACTGAGAAGTCAGTGTTTCTGTGAGGAAATGCACTTTGGTGGAGTGGAACAGGAACTCACAGTACAGTTTCCTTTTCTCTGAGGAGGGTGAGTCAAAATCCTCCCCTGCTCACAGCTGATGTTGTATCACAGAATCATTTAGATTGGAAAGGACCTTTAACATCAACAAATCCAGCTGGTGAGGCTCATCCTAACTCTTACAATTCTACTCTCTCCTGGTAAGGCACAGGACTGGCAAGGCCTGATGGAGCCTGTATAAACTGGAGTCTCTGAGTCTGTATAAACCACAAATTATCTCCCAAAGCCATATAAATCACATCCTTAAAGACCAATAGTCATAACCAGACCATAGTTATGACTGTGGAAGAACTGAAATGTGAGGTTCATACTGCAAACCCAGCTGGTCGCAAACAGATCTCACCTCCTTGGAATTATACAACTTACCCTGAACTCATGCAGAGGTTGAGGCAGCATCAAAGTTCAGGTCTGGACCTGAAATCCCGCTCAGCCTTCAATGTACTTTGAAATCCCCGCAGCACCAGGTGCTCTGGGGCTGGATTTGGGCAGCACTTGGACAAAAAGGGCCCAGTTGCCTGATTCCGGTCCCTGTAAGTCACCGGGCACAGAGTCCCTCAGTGCTGGGACAGCCCATCCTTCAGCTGCCACGTCAGTCTCTCCTGCAGCACGGTGGCTTCGATTCACGCCACTGGCACTGCAGAAAACGCATTCAAACCTCACCACAATGATTTGTTTTCCTTCATTCGGTTTTGTTTTCACCAGTTTTATCAGTGCCAAGCAGGGCCAGCCCTTTAAAGACTTCCTTTAAGAACCTTTTGACTGTGAGCGTTGGGTGTCCCCTCCAGAGCTGCCCACGGAGCACTGCACAGGGCCAGCCTTGCCAAAACCCCCTGAGAAACTGCTCTTCCCTTCCCTCGCTCCCCACACTGCCTTTTGTGGCTCACTATTTAGAGATCTGGAGGGAAGAACAGATGGAATAAATTGTCTGCTGGTAGCCAAGTGACTGAACCACTTCTGGGAAACGCTGCGTCTCTTCGCTGGGTTTGTGTGCGAGATGCCCAGGAGTCACTCTGGTGTCAGGAGCAATTTGCTTTGCGGAGCGCTGTAAATCTCGGGGTCTGTTGTGCTTCCGGGAAGGCTCCCCAGCAGAGCTGCCTGGATCCTGCTCGCAGGGAGTTTCCAGCCAGCTCTCCTCGAATCCAGCACCCGTTGGAGCGGCCAGGAATGAGGCCAACCCCACCATCCATAGATCACCTCTGCGGATGTGGCAAACAAGCCGGGGGAAAAAGGGGGAGGCCCGCATTAAATCTCACAAGTACCATTTTGTTTTCCCTTCCTCCTTCTCTTCCACCCTCCTCCCCTCTCCTCCATCCAACCCCCTGCTTTTTTTTTTCGGTAGCTGATGGGGGTGGTAAAATTCCAGGGGGCCAAGACAAACTGTTAAACATTGTGATTTCTAATGGTTCCTCTTGGAAATTGCTGACAGATGCTGGTCCTGAGATCAGAACAGCAGAGGCTGCCAGCATGAGGCATGGGGCCAGCCATTGATTCCCTCCTCGAACAGTGAAATCTAAATCTATGCTAACTCTCCAGGCAGACACCGTGTGCCACTTTTCTCAGAGTTTCTCCTCGTCTTCCCTCTTTTTTCCCATTCCCTTTCCTCCTTCACCACACTTTACCCTTTCCTCTCCATTTCATAATTTTAGTTTATACCTTTCTGTGTCCTCCCCTGGCCCCTTTCTTCCTTCCCTGTTCCTTTCTGCTGTCTCGCTCCTGGACTCTATGGATGCTTGCCCAGCTACAACTTAGAGAAAGAGGAGTGCAGGAATTTGACTGATGCAGCAAGTTTCTCTCTTCTTTTTGGAACCTCCAACTCACAAGACAGCTTATTTGTGTCTCAAAATAATAGCTGGATGAAGCCAAGGAGGGAGAGGGGATGGAGTCAGGGTCAGTCAGGGTCTTGCAGGAGGAGACGGAGGGAAGCTGCCAGCTCAGGGCAGGAATGTGTTCCGATTCCAGCCAGACGTGGAGCTGTTTGTGCACTCTGTGCCTGAACTGCTGCTGCATCCATAATGTGCCCCAGCACCCGATATTGCAGTCTGGGCTTTTCCCCCACTTAATACCAGCTCCTTGTGACAGAATGTCCCCGAGTGGAAGTTTTGCAAGGGAAGAGATTAGCCACGGTTTCGATTTTGCTGGTAAAGCTTGGAAAAGCACTGACACAGCCCCAGACATTGTGAGGAGTTTGAGGAACAATAACAGGCCCGGGGCCGTGGAGGAGGGGAGGTATCTGTCCCTAGAAAGGTTCATGACATTCGGATGGAATTGGAAACAGCTGTTCTGCAAGGCACACATCTCTGGCATCGTGCAGGGTTAAGTCCCCAGTTCACCTCTCTTTTGCTGTGACTGCTGCGAGTGGGGAAGCAGCAGAGGTGCGGGGAGGAGTACCTGGGCACTGGGTCTGAGCTCTTAAGTTCAAATCAATGTGCAGAGTCAGGGGACCAAATCTGCTTTCTTTGGTTACTTCTGTGTGAGTGTGTGAGCTGTGCTGTGGGGTGGTTGTGTTGGGCACGGGAGGGAAAATCCTCACTGAGAAGATGCTGCAGCACTGAGCAGGTCCCAGAGGCTGTGCCATCGCTGTCCCCGGGGCTCTCAGCCCTGCCTGCCCTGACCTAGTTCTGGCAATAGTCCAACAGCTGAATGGGAGGGTGGATTAGGAACCTTCACAAATCCTTTCCAGCCACCACTCCTGTGATGGTCAGTGCCAGCTGGCCAGGCCAGGGTGTAAACACCAGGAGACAGAGCTCTTTCCCTGAAAATGGAGTATCACAACTGAGGTACCCAACAGGGGAATCCCTGCTCCAACAACCTGATCATAACAACAGTGATGGCTGTTCCTTATCTTTGATCTCCAACAGCTTTGTCAATAAACCTCCAGGCAGCTCTGGGTAGAAGGTACGACCCACTCAGAGCTGTGCTGCTCACCCAAGCCTTCCTCTCACCAGCAACTGATGCATGGAAAGCCACTTTATCCCTTTTCCTGCCTGCAAAACACTCCGGTGTCTCCCCTCCTGCTCATCCACCAAACAAATGTTGCAGAGCGAGCTCTGGCAGAGATGTGAATGCCCAGCTCCTCGGCTGGCAGCATCGCTGGTCAGGCTCGGAGTGTTTCGCTGTCTTATTAGCAGCTGTCAGCACCACTAAGGGGATGTGTCTCCCCCTGACCAGCAGCCACGGGACAGTAATGGGTGTGATCCTGAAGGAATTGTTTCTCCTGGCTGCTGATGGGCCCCAATTAGCGCCTCCATCTCTAAGCTGGTGTTGGCTTTCTCATTAATGCAACTGATTGCCGAGGATTTCCTCCTGGAGAGTTGGGGGAGAGCCCCTTGAGAGAGGCCGTGGTGATGGTGATGGATGGGCTGAGCAGAGGCAGAGCCTGGGAGCCCTGCAGATATTGCATCCCTCATGTCACCACTTCGTCACTGCTGCTGGGCTTTACGGCACCACAGACACTCGGCTGCAGACAGGGAGCTCTCGGCACCTCCCAGTGTGGTGCAGGAGAGAGTTCAGAGCCTCCAAAGGATATCAGCAAGGAGGCATTTGAGCATAAACACCCACAGGGCAGGCTCTGCATCCTCCCCTGAGGCTGGAGGATTTAAACAAACCTCATCTCCAGAACGGGGATGTACAGCACTCTTGTCTCAGGGCTCCAAAGCACGAGAGACACCAGACGCTGCAGGGTGTGTCCTGCTGCTGGAGGACACCGTGAAACACAGAATTATCTCGTCTTCATCTTACCCAGACAGGTTACGGATGCCCCAGCCCCAAAAGCGTCCCAGGCCAGGCTGGATGGGGCCCTGAGCATCCTGCTCTGGTGAGTGGCCTCCCTGCCCACGGCTGGGGTTGGAAGGGGGTGATCTTTACGGATCCTTCCAACCCAAACCTTCCTGTGATTCACACTTGCATCTCCACCATCACCACTGTGGAAGGCAAGTTCTGCATTTCCAACAGGGCAAGTCTGAGAGGAGCAGCAGCTACACGGGGGCATCCCCATGAGTGGGGGAACAAAGAAATTCCAGCAACTGACTCACTGACTTGAGTTTGTTTTCACTACAGGCTCCCAGCACTGGGCAGCAGGGGAGAGCTGTGGCCATTCTGCCATTTCTGAGCTGTGAGTGGAACCTAATCCTCTCCCACTTTCGTGGGGACCATGTCCATTCTGTCAAATAATGCAAAAAAAGCAAGAAAACCACAGAGTATGCTCTGGGTGAGCGTTGTTTGTCCTTCAGTGCTCTGTTACCTGTGGCAGATGTGGGTATGATGATGTTCTCTCTCTTCTCTAGAAAATGTAACTTTTTGAGATCACTCAGACTGTGGCAGTCACGGCTATTTCACTCAAAACTAGAAGGAATTCTGTTGCTTCAACTCACAGGCTCCCAACCACAGATGGACAGTTAATACCTAATGACAGAAACATGATTTGAGTCTTCCAGCTCTTAAAATCCAAGTGCTACTCAGAGACTGAAAGCACTTGCCTTGCCTGTAAGACATGATGAAAACATATCGGTTGAGTAATTTAATTCAGTAGGAACAGCAGTGAAATAGCAGTGAAATACACAAAGAAATTCATTGCACTTTGATATTTTTGGCAAAACGCAGGGCGAGTGTAATTGTGTTTTTCATTGCCGAGTTCACTGCCCGATCATAATGAATAAATAATGTAAGAGGAAGTGAAGTATGGTTATATATTGCTCTAAATGTCTCTCTTGTTGCTATTTATTATTTGTAGCGTGGTAACACCTAAAAATCCCCTCAGAAACTGCAGTGCTGTTGTTTCAGGCACTGTACCCACTCCAAGTGTCTGGCACACACTTTGTCTTGACGCCTTGAGAGCTGAGGAGTGCTTGGACTGGGACAGTGATTATTGTCCCTTCACCTCAGGTATCAGGCAGGGATCTGTGTGCTGGGAGTGCTTCCTGTGAGCTGCGTGTTCTGTGGGATGTGGGGTTTGGATGTGCACTGCTCAGTGTCCTGCACCAACTACAGACGACGCAAGTTCCAGATCCTCTCCTGAGGCCGAATTCCCCGGGCACAAACAGGAGGATGGAAATATAGAGCGAAAATATAACCCTGAAGAGCAAGTCACACAGATGGGGCAGGTGTGAAGTCAGGGGGGTTTTTACTCTCCTACTCATCTGGGTCTTTGGCAAGAGTGTGCAGAATTCAGGGTCCGCCCAGGGAGCTCCTGCAGGAGGAGGAGGAACAACATAACGGTGTCTTTTCTTTGGAGTGTTTTGTTTTCTGCCTGGAGATGCTCCCATGCCAAACCAAGCTGCGATGGGAGAGAGATGGGGAAGAAAGACAAGTCCAAATACGTAAATAACCATGGCAGAGCCAAATTACTTTGCACATGGGAAGAGCTAAGTGGGGTGGAAAACCCCCACGTGTTAAACTCCAGGAGATTGTCTGTGCTAAAGATGAGTCATTATTAACAAGACCTGTCAAAAATAATTCCCTTCCCCCTCGTGCAGGATTGAAAACACATTGGCTGCTAAAAGAGATAGAGCCAAAATGTTTTCAGTACCTATTATAGAAAACGTAGGAAACCCCCGAGCAAGAGATTTCTGTGAAAGAGGAAGGGAAAGGTTTGGCTTTTGCTCGCCCAGCAGTCGGGGAATTCTGCAGGTGGAGGGTACCAGGCAGGAACTCCTTGCTGGCATCTGTTGTCACCGACAAACGGGAACCACTGATGTCCCCAGAGCTCACATTGCTGCTGTGGCCTGCACAGAGATCCTGCATGGTTTGGGTGACCAATTCCACCCAAGAGATCAGCAGCTGACTGGGGCTGCCTGCCTTGGAGCCGATTTCTGCACCTGTAGGAATGAAAGCGCAGGTCCCTGCCACCGAGTGAACCCTGAGCATGTGCTAATGTGTGTCTAGACATCCTGCCCTCTCTCCTCTCTCCCAGATTTCCCTGGCCAACCCCCCCGCCTTTGTTCCCAGCTCCAGATGGAAGAGGAAGTGTTGAAAAGCAGCCCCGAGGAAATGGTGTTAATGTCACTCACACCCCGATTATGTCACCGTGTGGCCGCGTCTGTGCGGTGCCCGGCAATAAACTGCATTTCTTGTCCCCCTCGGGGGCCTGTAAGGCACAGCCCAGAGCGTTCCCAGCCTCAGGCTTGGGTTTCTCCACATGGAAACTGAAGCTGGAAGGGCTGAGCAGGGTCGAGGCTCGGTCCCTCACAGAGTGGGAGCTTTGCCAGGGCTCACACTCAGAGCCAGGAGCATTCCTGGATCCTGCAGCATTGCCTGGCTGATTAATCACGGCCCCATGAACCTGGCTGCATCAAACACCTTCTGAGTTCGCACCTGCATCATGGGGAGGGAGTCAGAAATCCAGTGTAGGGATATGAGAGGGATTCCTCAGATTCCTGGGTTGCAGGACAGTTTGGATGAAGTTTGCAGAGATGCACTCTGTGTGGTCCTACCTGGTTTTGATGCTGATGGGATTTTTAAAATTCCAATGAAATACTGAAAAAAACCCCAAAACAACATTTTAAAGGTGAACGAAACGAGCCCAGAAAAAAAAAAAGTTTTACATAAAATTTCTATTTCCCTGTTTTTAGCAATCTCTTTTAATGGCTGTCTCACATAAACACTGCAGCTCACGATCTCTGCTTAATTTATCAGGTATTTTGATCAGTAACCTAAAATCACACAAACACCCTTTGACTGTTTCCTTTCTTTTCCGGAGCTGGCAGGTGAGGGAGGCTGTTTCACTGGTCCTGGTGCTTGGACAGAGCCTGTTCGAGCCCAGATTTCACTGGAGGTTTAGGTGATGCTCGGACAGTATTTCAGTGCTGAGCTGTGGTGGATTTCCATGGCAATGAGGTGCTTAAATTCCTTCCGAGGCAGCAAATCACAGGATGATGCCTGGCCTCGAGTGCTGTGACATGAGAGTGGCTGAGGAAACCTTTGTGGGTCACCTTCCACTGAGGGCCACAGATCAGCCAACACAGCAATTTCTTGATGTGTCTGAGCCCTCAGATTGGTTATTTCTCTCTTTCCTGCTGGCAAAATGAAGGTTTCCTATTATTTCCTCAGAATTACGATGAGCACGTCTGTGTTCACAGGTTTGACCTACATTAAAGAAATAGAGGGATGTGTAACAAGTGCCAGTAATGCAGAGACAAAGGGGGGGTGTGTGTGTGTGATTAATCTTGTGTGACTTGGTGCTAAAAGGTGGGCCCACGCATTCACCTGGAGACAAAAGCTTTCCTTGCTCATAATTAGTACTTTTCTAAGGATTATCAGATCTGCCCAGCACCTTTTGGAGACAGATGAATAATTCCCTTAAATGATGAGAAGACAAGTGATTTATGTTTGCTGTTTTCCATCTCGTTCTGTGCTACGTGGGTAAAGGTTTAGAAAAGTGAGTGATGCCCTCAGGAATCAGCCACAACTCCTGGAAAGGCTCAGCTTTGGGTAGTTCAGCTTTTCCCAAATTCCTGCTTTCAAAGAGCCCCCTGGGGAGGCAGCAGCTGTGGGGGACCCCAGGCCTTTCAGGAGGGGCTGGGGGGGTTCCTCACTGGTGCAGCCAGGGAAGGTAAATCCAAGGAATAACCAAATGCAGAGCTCAGAGGGGCAGAAAGGGAGCGTGGGTTTGCTTGGCATTTTTGGGGCAGCACAGCTCAGACTGGAAAGAAGCCAGAGAGGTGCCTCAGGTGTAGGGGGCAATGGTGAGATGCTGCAGGACAGAGGCACGGTGGTAGATCGGGTGGGGGATAGATAATTCCAGATTTAGAGACCGTTTGTGTCCTTCTTGCATCACAGGCGGGGCTCAAATCTGTCTGAAACAGGCCCTGCTTTGCTGAATCACTGAAGAAATCGTCCTGAAGTCTTGTGATTGTCTGTGCCAGAGGCAGCCAGGAGCTGCCCCATCCCTGGAAGGGTCCAAGGCCAGGCTGGACGGGCTTGGAGCAGCCTGGGATAGTGGAAGGTGTCCCTGCCCATGGCAGGGGTGGGACTAAAGGATCTTTGAGCTCCCTTCCAACACAAACCACTCTGCGATTCTACAATTCAGAGCCTTTTAATAGCAGCCCATCCACCCTTTGATCGCACCTCTGGGTCTTCTCTTCACACACAATTCCCCCAGCCATCAGGATTCTCCCTTTTGCTATTCCCCTTGAAAACCCCTCCCGTTTCCCAGCGTGTCTCTGAGGCAGAGCGGGGGACCGGGACGAGTTGTGATGGCTGTGGGGACCACGCCGGCTAGTGCCTGCTCCATGAAATGCACTCCTTCCCTCACAGCTGGATCCTTTTCCTTCCCTCTTCCCCTCTTCCCAGTGCCCCGCGCTGCCGTTTGTGTGCAATTAGAGAGGAGAAAATTAACGAGTAAATCACGGGAATTAAGGATGTCTCCAGAGCAGATGGATCCCATTAAGCTGCCCTTCTGAGCCTGCAGTAGTTTTCCAGCGCTTGGGACAAAGTTTGGAGTAGCTGGATTTGCGGGCGTGCGTTGATGTGGCAATCGCACAGAGCATGGCAAGTGTCAGGGAAGAGCCAGACCCAGCCAAGGAAAGAGAGAACATGTTTTATTTCATCTTCAGATCAGAATAAATCAGTTTAGACAGAGCAAAAAATTACCCCCAGATTGAGAACACAACAAAACAAAACGGACAAAATCCCCAACTCACCTTTTTTTTCTGTCCCCACAGCTTTTTACATTCTCTGTAAAAAAACCCCACTTCCCCAGACCCTGTACAATCCGATGTTGCCAAAGTTCTGGATGCCTCTGGGATGATCCTTTGGAGATTCTGTAGTTTTTCAGCTGCCAGTCATTTCTCTGAGTCTCCTCAGGGCTCACAGTTTTGGGTCAGTTTGACAGCTTGAACACGGTGCTGTGCTGCCCATCCACACCTCAGTGGCACAGTTAGATCCGTTTATCTCCGTTTCATAACAGTTCTGTTATAAAACTGTCCTCCTGACAGTGGCTGAATTTAGGAAAAAAACCAAACCAATAATGAGATCCAAAATGTTAATCAAGTGGAGAATTCCTTAAATTCATCCTGTGGTTCTTAACTGGGGAAACCTCTCCTTAAACAAATACCCTGTGAGTGAGTGAGTGGAAGGTGTCCCTGCCCATGGAAGGGGCTGGAACAAGGTGATCCCTGAGGTCCCTTCCAACCCAAACTATTCCGAGATTCTATGAAATATCTGTCCTGCAATACAGGGCCATGGAGATGAGCACAGAGGGCTTTGGCCAGGGCTGGTGGATGCCTCTCTGCCCCTGTGGGTGCTCCCAAAATCACTGTTTACTCCTCTGTTTGTTTGGGTATTTCAGCCCAGCCCTTGGGGCTTGCTCAGCCTTGCACAGCAGCTCATCCATTGTACAGCCATTTTTAGCCTCAGCTGGAAGCCGAGTCCAAGAGCTGAATCAGGAGGAGAAAAGTGATGCTCAGAGAATACCTCCAGGGAATACTGGACATGCCAGAGATCAGAGAGAGATCCAGAAGAGTTTGAGAAGCACAGAAGACATGACAGCTATGGATAGCAGAATTTCAAACAACCTTTCTGGCAAAAAGCAGCTGTCAAAACTCTGCAGCACACATTTTAAAATCTTTCACACAGATCTCACTTTGCTGCCAAGACAAACTTTCTCCTTTTGAGAAGCAGAGGGAGTTTTGAAGGAGCCTTTCTCCTCTCGCTCAGTTACTGTGATTGATTTCCACGTCACCCAGGACACCGTGCCCTTGGCTTTTGTAGTGCCAGTAGTGACAGGCAGAGCAGATAAGGCAGCCAGAGGATCTGTCAGTGTCTCCAGCGGGACAGAGTTCATCCTGGTGGTTGTGCACAAGTGGAGCCACTGCAGGACTAACAGGATGATTCAGTTCCTCTGTATGGCACTGGTGGGGAACTTGAAAACCTAAAAAAATCATGTTCATGAAACCTTTTCCTTCTAACTCCAGTCGATCTAATTAATGACATGATTTCTCCCCACAAAATCTGCCCTTGTGATGTCTTGTGTCATCACATCTCCAAAGCCGTGCTGCTGTGACATCATTCTGGCACTGCAGGAAGTGCAAAAACTTGTAAAGAAAGGGGCAGAAGTTACATGAAAATGCTTCAGACCAAGAACATAGATTGGTTACACACATTTAATTGGAAAAACAAAAGATTGAGAGCTGGAGTAAATATGTCAGTATATTACTGGGGTATACACATCATAAGGTCACCCCAAGACATTGGGAAAAAAAAGATAAAATACTGGGCTATGTGGAGCTCCTCATTTATCCAGCAAAGCAAGGCAGAGCAGAGAGATCTGGAGCCGAATCAATTTGTGTGAGAAATTCTGTGCTGCTGGATGTTTTCATGCAAAGCCTTTCTGGAAGGGAGATTTTAGGCGAGCACAAATTGTTTTATTCCGAATAATTAGGTGACACGTAGTGCCTGGCCCCCGTGCAGTGTGGGAGTAGGTGATGCAGCGATCCCCCCGGTCACCAGGGCTTTGTGGCTGCCCACAGCACAGAGAGCTGGCCCAGAGCTGTGCAGCCAGAGTGGGAGTGGGGGCAGAGGCTCCGTGATTGCCTGAGGTCACACAGTGCAGGAGGAAAGCAAAACCTCTGTCTGCTCCTTCCCTGGCTCCCCTGGGTGCTGCCCTGGCTTTCCAAACGGTGTCTTCTCCTCACACATCCTGCTGGGACGCTGGAAAAGGAGAGGCAGTGAAGGGGATCAGCCAGAAGGTCTGAGGTGGTTTCCTGCTCACTTCATAATTTTCTGAGCTATGGAGCTGCCATTCTGTCCTGGTAATGAGTGGGAAATCCTGAGTATTGAGCCGATCACCACACCACGTGTGTGTCAGTGGCTGGGAGGTCGGCTGAGATCCTGAAGGTCAGGCGGGCAGATCTGCACCCCTGGCAGCCCCCAGTGACCCTCACAGAGCTTGGGCTGCCCCAGAAAATGTGCCAAAGCAACACGTGCTGCACAGAGAGGCACCTGTGAGTCTCTAGTCACACACAGCCAGCGGGGAAACTGAGGCACGGGGCGACATTCGCCTTTTCAAAGATGTTACAGCAGGTCCCCAGCAGATCTGCACACAGCAACTTCCTTCCCGTGGGCCTTTCTGTAACACCTTCCAACTTCTGATCCCGACAGGAAATCTGGGACTTCCCCAGCAGAAAGGTTGGACTTGATCATCTCCAAGGTCTTTTCAGCCTAGTTCATTCTGCGGTGAGTTCATTCTGTAAAAGAAAGAATGGAGCTGAGAACAGAAGAGTCAGACTTTTACAAGACACCATGATTGAGGACCTGGGATTAGTTTGCAGCTAGTTCGTGGATGACTTCAGCCATTTCTGTTTTCTTCGCAGCCATTTCCCATATCTCACAAATGAAAGCTGCCAGATACGCCTGACAAATGAAGTGCCAGTGCCAAATAATACGTGGTAAATAATCACCTCCGCATTAATCCTGCTTTTCTGTTTGGCAGAAAGGCGCTTTCTTTTTCTTGTTTTAAAGTTAATTGACGCTTGAAGTTTTATGTCTTTCAACTTTCCAAAGGGCCAGTGTCTGTGAAGTCACAGCCCATAGAATTATGGAATAGAATCACAGAACGGTTTGGGTTTGGGAGGGAACACAACGCAACCTTCAAGCTCATCCCATTCCAGCCCTGCCATGGGCAGGGACACCTCCCACTGTCCCAGGCTGCTCCAAGCCCCAGTGTCCAGCCTGGCCTTGGACACTTCCAGGGATCCAGGGGCAGCCCCAGCTTCTCTGGGCACCCTGTGCCAGGGCCTCCCCACCCTCCCAGGGAAGAATCCCTCTGGTTTGCCCCATATTTTCCCTCTCGATCTCCACAAATTCCCAACCAAAGGCCAGGCTTCAGTTCTGGAAATGGGAAGCACTCCTGGAGCGCAGCCCTGGTGAACTGGGCTGAAGATTGATCTTTTTGTGGGAATTTTGCTGCCTGTGCTGGGCCAGGGGCTGAGCAGTGCCAGCCACATCCCAGCTCCACAGGGTCCCTCTCCTGAATTCCTCAGATCAGACTATTAATGGTGAATAGTTTTGACTTCGTGTCCTGCACAATGATATTCACCAAACAGTTTCTCAAATGCTTCAAAGCCTGACAGGCATCACCAGAGCTGTTGTTTTCTTTCCATTTCTTTTTGTAAACTGACTTAAGGCCAATATCAATATTTATCTAGAGCGAGGGAAGTGTTTTGCTGCCAGGAATTTGAGTGCACTGTTTTCTTCTGACTATAAATGGGGCAATTGCTAATGAGGATATTTCTAAAATGAATGAGTGGAACATTAATTTCCCCTTAGCCCCAGCCTCAAGTCACCCCACAAATAACCCTTTATGTGTTTTGATCTGATGGTTCAAGTTGCAGGTTCCGTAAAAAAAATGTGATTTTATGGAGACATTTTGGGTATTGCTATCCCTCAGCTCCAAGTATCTGGTTGTTTTGTCCATGTTAACTGTTATTGCCGGGTTTGTTTCTTCTGTGTTCTTCACTTGGAGCAACAGAAAATTAATTTTTTTAATTACAGATCAGGGAAAAATCTGAAAGGTACCTTAAGGAACAGTTTAACCAGCCCCATGCCCAGGGCTGGATTTGCTGTATCTAAACTGTTCTCTGATAACAGCCCAACCTGCTCAGAAACCGCAACCCAGGCAGATCCACAGCTTCCCTAAATTATTCAGGAAACGCTTTATTCCTTTCCTTTTTTCCAATTCCCTTCCACGTATTTGAGCACTGTTATCACATCTTCCCCTTTGCCTTCTCCAGGCTTAAATGGACCGAGTCTCTTCCATCTTTCATCACAGGTCACATTCTCCAGAGCTCGGATCACTCCTCTCGCTTCGCTCTGGAGCTTTTCCAGCTGATTTTCCCATCTTTTTTGCTGCGTGCTGCTCCCAGCTGAGGAGTCCTGCCAGCTGGAGCGGCGTGAGCAGCCTGGCAGGTGATCCATCAGCTCCCACAAAACAATCAGGAGCCATCAGATAGGGGCTGATGCCTGCATGTCATCGCTCCTGGCACACGTCCCATCTGTGACAGTCCCTGTGCCGTGCCCTCGTGTGCCAGGTGACACCCACAGCCCCAGGGAGCCTTGTAACTGCATTTTGGCCACCTGTGCTGCGATTCCTTTCCTACAGAGGGAGGTGAGCTGGGTTCCAAACCTGCTCCTTTTCACCCATCCATCACTATTAACCCACCGCGCCAAACCAAAACGTTCTTTGGTGATAGCTCACGGCCCTGGGGAGGAGAAGACTGGAAGCAAAAAATGGAGAGAATGAGGCATTTCATTAATTATCCCTTAGCAGCTTTGTGGGAGGCTGGATATTTTCCTAAACTCCCAGGCTGTTTGGTGCACACATCCTCCCCCACATTTTTGTCCGCTTGGTCCGTAATTTCCATCCCTCTGCTGAACTCCTGGTGCTGCCAGTGGCCAAGGTAAGATCTTGCAAATTCTGCCTGGCTGTTGAAATCTGGGTCATTGCTGTGAATCACTCGGACTGGGAGCAGTTATCCCGTGCCAAGATGCTGGCGATGGAGAGGCTTTAATGGAAGCTGTGACTTCGCATATTTCCATGTATAGATCAGCCTCCAGCTGGGGAAGGATTCCCTCTCCTCTATCGGCTCAGCTGGGGCTGTGATCTCACCACGTTTTGCTTTCTCATGGACGACCTCCAAGTCAATCCCGGATTACTGTGGGAAGCTGTGCTGTAGGAATTGCCCTCCTCCATCCCAGCTCCCCAGCCAGTCCCTTCCTGTAAAGTTTGCACGGGGTCCCCATAAACCACCCTGCTCGTGGTGGGGGATTGGAGCCAAGTCCCTCAACACCAGTATCCCAGATCCCGTAACTTCTGCCCGTAAAGCAGCAACTGAACCCAGCAGTTCCAGTTCTCTTTCTAAAACCCCGACCTAAAGCTGCTAAATGAGTTCCTGATTTCCTATAAAAGTTGCTGCGTTAGGAGCAAAGCAGGAGCAGCCAGAGCCCAAGGAGGCAATGCCAGATTTCTAACACGCTTCACTAAAGCTCACCATAAATCCCTTTTTGAATAGCACCCCGAAGGATGGGGATGATCCAGGCAAGAAGGAGTCTGAAGTTCTCTGTTCTCTGCCCTGTGTCGTCCCTGAGCTGCTGCTGGATGTGAAGCTCTTCCTTCCCCTTCTCCTTGTGCACTTAAAACAGGAAAAGGATGTGATTGTTTAGCACTTTGTTTCTTTAGGTCTTTAATATGATGTAGGGTGGGCACTCTGCCCTGATCAGGTGAGACCCCACCCGCACTGTACCTGAAGGGGCTGACAAGAAAGATGGAGAGAGGTTGTTTAGAGGGACGTGGAGTGACAGGACAAGGGGAAATGGCTTCCCACTGCCAGAGGGCAGGGATGGATGGGATATGGGGAAGGAATTCTCACCTGTGAGGGTGGGGAGGCCCTGACACAAGGTGCCCAGAGAAGCTGTGGCTGCCCCTGGATCCCTGGCAGTGCCCAAGGCCAGGCTGGACAGGGCTTGGATACACCTGGGATAGTGGGAGGTGTCCCTGCCCATGCCAGGGCTGGGATGAGCTGAATCTCAGGTCCCTCCCAAACCCAAACCAGTCTGTGATTCTATGCAAACACCTCTGTTATTCAGTGGATTTGCCAAAGGCTGGGAGTTGATGCTTTCTCCACTCTAGAGACACTTTCTGTGTATCTGGATTAGCCTTGGCTTCCCCTGGCTGTAAAACACAATATCCTTCCCTGCTCCTAATGCCACATCTGGTGCCTGGCTCTGAGCTGCTCGGGGCAGCTGCTGCACGTTCTGGGAGGCCACAGGCATTTGTTGGCATTCCCAGGGGTTATCACCGAGGCAGACACAGGCTGGGGAAGAACCATGGACTGTTCAGACAATCATGGCTTCTTTATTTGATACAAGCTTGGTCTCCAGCCCAGAACCCTCTCTGAACCCACCAGAGCTGATACTGTCCCAGAGCTGAAGAAGGATTTGAAAACACACATAGTTAAGTTGTCCCACCCTGGTAAAGTTCCTCTGCCATCCACAGGAGCAGGAACGAGCCCTGTCAGGGATGAAGGAGCTGCCACCTCCTCAGGAGGACTCCTTGGAAGAGCAGCAATACAGAAAACAAGGCATAACCTTGTGATTCACCCTCTGAGCTCCCCAGGGTCACCCAGGCCTGAATCACTGCAATGGCAAAGGCAGATTAATTGGAAAGCGTTTCTTAATAATTTCGGAATAGGCTGACCCGTGGCTGTGTGCTCATCCCCGGCAGGTTTTCCACACCAGCCATTCAGCCAGGCCAATTCCCACATGTGACATTTCCCAGAGGCACTTCTCTGCTCCCAGAGTGGGAAATAAGGCAGAGAAATGCACCAGCCTGAGGGGAAGGAAGTGCAAAGCACACAGACTCACACTGCCACTGCTCCTAAATCCTCACTTACTGTTTGCCAGCACCAGGGCTGAACCTTGGAGCTTTCCTGAGGATCAAGCTGGAGCTGCTCCATGCTTTAGCTCCTCTCAAACCCAGGCCTTTGGGCATCTGGGAAGTGGGAATCTGCTGCAAAAAGCAGCAGAGCACCCTGTGTGCCTTTCCTATGGGAGACTGCACTCCGCAGGATGACTGACTTCTTTTGAAACTGGGATAAACTGGGGCTGAGCATCGTGGATCGAGTTTAAGTCGCACTTGCAAGGGGATTTTTGCCCCCAAATTTAAGTTTGGATGCACTCATGGTGACCTGGCGATTTTTTGAGACCACAGAATTATAGAATGGCCTGGGTTGGGAGGGACCTTAAAGATGATCCTGTTCCAACCCCCTTCCACGGGCAGGGACACCTTCCACTATCCCATGTTGCTTCCCACCCCCAGGAAATGCCAGCAGGTCTCTGTTTTCCCAGCTGCTGCTCTGGTTGATAGAAATGGTTCTGCAGAAACAACACTGCAGCAGCCTCAGGTGTGTTTGCAGTCAGCTGCTCAGAGAAGCCTGTGCATTAAATGTGTATTAAATGTGACTCCAGGCACTCTGAGTGCTCCTTCTCTTCTGGGAAAGGCGTTAAACCATGGATAAACTTCCTCATGGACAAGAAGTTTGCATCTTCTTAACCACCTGTAATTCCTAGAGCCCATAATCACTGCCAACAGCTGGGGTAAAACACTGCAGCCCTTCCTGCACTGCTGTGTCCCTGGGCTCTGAGCTTGGCCCTTCTCCCTCCCCCTGCTCGGAGCAGCCTCATTGCAAAGGAATAAATCAACACCAGGATGAGCCCTGGAGCAGGTCAGGGCAGAGGTGAGGGCAGGATCCCTTCTTATGCTTCGCTGTTGGCAGAGCAATATTTAAACCACGTTGACATTCTTTGTATTTTCTGTTCTTATCGTATTTTGAATGGTCAAGGATAGGTGGAGGTCTATAAATATATATTTTTTTTTGTTGTTGCTGTTTCCTTTAGAACGTTAGAGAGGAAGGGGTTTCCAGGGTGAGCTTAGAAGCTGGTTCAAAGCAGTCCCCAAAATTGCTTCCAAGCTTTAAAAAAAATATTATCACTTCCCAGTCCAAGCGATGGATGAAGAATGAGACAAACCCTTCCCTATCACACAACAATCTCTCTCAAACTCCGTTTCCTTGATGATGTTTTGTTTTACTGGCGACTCTCCCATTTCCATCTCCTGCACTTGGCACATTTTCTCTGCCTCCCCAGTGCCTCAGGGACTGTGTTATCACGATCAAGCGAGGAGGAAATTACGAAAATGGCATCCTGTAATATTTCATGCAGGAATCAAACGCTGCTTTACCATGAAGTCATCATGGGTTTAATCTATAAAATTCAGAGCCCTTCAGGAGTTGGTTTCAGTTCCTGGACACCACTTTTAGACTGGCAAATAGCAGTGCTCTGACCCCACTTTGAAGAGAACTCTGTGGCTTTGTGTCACAGCTGTCAGAAATCCCCTCCCGAGGCTTGGGGTGTGTCTTTCACTGCAAGCAGTGACAGATGTCAGGATTTGGCTCCCCATTCCCTGCATCACTGTGGCTCTGGGCCCAGCAATGTGCAGAGAGATGCTGACAGCAATCCCTGCCTGTGGAAAGGTGTCCTTGGCATTTTAACTAAATCCTCTTGTCCCCTGAGCAGGGAAGTGCCCAGTTGCCTCTTGGCTGAAGGGTGGGAAGCAGAGGTCTGTGTCTGGACCTCCATTGCCAAAGGAAAGAGGCAGTGGGGACACCAAATAATTCCTGCTGAGATCTCCAGACAGACTGACCTGAGTGAGTACAGTGAGCAGGGGGCAGGGATCTCCCCTGGCACGAACACCAGGGTTCCTCTGAGGGGGCTCCGGGGGCATTTCTCCAGGATTTCCAGATACTTCCAGGCTGATCTCTGACTGCCCTGCCTGAGCTGTGGGTTATGGAGAAATCCTGGAGCCAGCCAGTGCCCCTGTGCCTGGGCAGATGCTGAGGCAGAGGAAGGGTTTGTATCCGGGTTTTCCCAGACCCAGGGTAACCTTTCAGCTGCTGCATTTAAGCCACACGTTCAAAGATCCCCGTCTAGGACTGTCCAAATTCTTCATTTGCTATAAATAGGCAGCACTGGCTTCCTTTGGACAGTCTGGCTGGACTGGTTTCTCACTGAGGACAATTAATTCTGAGGGCAATCACATTTGCTGATATCCCTGATGGGTCTGTCAGGAGCTGATGCTGGTACTTGGATCTGTTCCACGTCTGTCAGGAAAAAGTTCCGAGTTCATTTCCCCCAGGCACGGAGCCAGACCTACGGACAGACGGAGCTGCAGACACTCAAGGGATACCAGGGCAGAGTCCCACCAGCCCCACTCCCTCAGATCCAGCCCGAATTCAGCTGTTTGCAGGGAAAAGGCACATTCAGCACCCTGCCTCCCGTGCCAGCTGTCAGATGAACTCCAGCCCTGCTGCTGAGCTTTACCTTGGAACGCAGATGGAACAGGACAGCTGATGTGTTTCATTCTCTGCTGAACAACATGCAAGAGCAGATTTTTAACAGAGGTTCAAGCCTAGGCCAGGCAGGCAGTCCCCAGCAGCTCCATCTGTAACGTTTCACGGGCAGCATCTGAACTCATTTCAAATCTGAATTCGAAACTACTGAGGGCCAAAGCGACAAATGAACCTTTTGAAAATCTTTACTCCCTTTGTAGCTAAAAGTTGAAATTTGCAGCCTAGCAGATGCACACGGCAGGAGCACTGGAGCCATGGCTTTTCTCGTTTCCAGTCCCTCGGGAGTGAGTGCATGTGACCGGGGCTGTGAGAAGCCCAACTTCGTGTCTCTCCTCTGACTCCTGTCACAGTCACCTGAGCAGGGTTGATCTCACAGCACTTTCAGGTCCATCCACCACGTTCTGCAGTGCTTGAGCTTCATCTCTCGAGTTCTGGGCTAACTCCTTCTTCGGGCAGTCTAGATAGAAAAGTGGGGAGCAACTCAGTGAGTGTCAGTGGAGGGACTGCTCGGGGGATGAGATTTTCCTTCCCACCTTCTGCTCCGGGTATCCTGGGGCAGAGGAGGGCCCGTGGCACTCAGAGCCCCTGGGTGATGCTGTTTCCTCTGGCTCACACCCTCCTGTGTGCGGTAAGAGATGGGAGCACGGTGCCCTCCGGGCACAGGAGGGAATGTGTGAGCTGCTGGAGGGCTGCCAGGGCTGCTCCCGAGTGTCTCATACCGTTATCACAGCCAGGGTCTTGCTGCCACGAGTAATCCCGGCTCTCTGGGATCGTTGGAGCAGCTCCGATGAAAGTTGCCCCACACTGCCTTCTTTTCCAGCAATCCAAAGGGTGATTCCCTGCCTGTTATCAGCTATTTCTGTTGGTCTGCCTTTCTTATCTCTTCAAATAGTGTATTTAAATACATTTTCCACCTGGGAAAGATTTCATCGGGTGAGGGAAAGGATGAAGATCTAAGGAAAATAAATTCTGTGGCTGTAGGAAGGGCTCTGCAAAGGGAAGAGGAGCAGCCTGTAGGCTTTACTGGCCATGCAATATATGCAATTATGCACCCCCAAGTGCACATAAATGCTGCATTAATATTTTCAAGCATCTCCAGCTCTGCTCTTGTGTTCGGTTATGTCACCAGCAGCTTGCAGTGGGTCAGAGGCAGGAAAAGAAGGGAAATGGCATTTTCTTCCTCATTCTGGATGATGTTGGGAGCTGGAATCTGTAAAAGTGATTTTTGGCCTGGTGTTTTTCTTGAATGTGTGTTTGAGGCAACCTGAGCCACCCTCTGTGAGCTCCTTACCAGTCTCTTGAGGGTTAACAAGGCCAAGCTCAAGGTGCTGCACCTGGGTCAGGGCAGCCCCTGGGATCAATCCAGGCTGGGATGAGCAGATGGAGCAGCCCTGGGAGAAGGACCTGGGGGTGCCGTGGGTGAGAGCTGGACCTGCCCCAGCCCTGAACCCCCCTGCCCTGGGCTGAGCCCCAGCGTGGGCAGCAGGGGAGGGGGGATTCTGCTCCTCTGTCTCACTCACACACGCTTGGGCACAGGATTCCGCCCCAGGAACAAACAGGGCTCCGTGGTCCTCTGCTTCCCGCAAGTCCTCGGCTTTGGGGAGAGGAGTGGAAGCAGAGAGCGATGTGAATTGAAAGCTTGCCACCTCCTGGACACTGCGAGTGCCGTGCCTGCCTCCGGGACAGGGAAATCCAGCGGGTATGGAAGTGCCCGGCTACGAACTTCAGGGGTGAACAAGGAAAAAGAGGGATGGAGAAGGGATGCGAGTTGCAGAGTGCAGCACTCTGACCCAGCCTCACCGAGTCTGACGTGCTCAATTTATCCCTTTGTGTTCGTGTGTGATGCCGAGCTTGTGAAAATTGTGGTACAGCGTGTGCAAGTAATGGCAGCATCCCTCCATCCATCCATCCATCCCTCCATCCTCTATCTTCTCAGCCCCACCTGCACAGTGCTGGTAGCCTGTCCCCTCCCACTGCTCAATTCCCAGCCATGGATTTCATACCTGGGGGAAAACGCACCTGGTAAACCCAGACTGAGGACTGGGGGTGTTATAATTTTTTTTAGATTTTGTTATAGATTTTAAATAAATTTTTGTTCATAGATTTTTAATAGATAGGAACAGGAAAACAAAATCCCGTGGTGGTAATAATAATAATAATAATATGCTGTAACCATGGGTGCTTGAGGCATCACAGGCTTGTGTGCTAGAGCAGGGTCCCTGCTGCTCAGAGCTTTTCCTCTGGATTAGCTCATGGCATGAACAAATCCTTCTCCTAACAGTGAATAACATTGCTGAGATGATGGGAACCTGGCTGGATTTTTACCTGAAATTAAAGCAAAACAACAGACAAAGAAAAATATTTGTAATTTTCTTTATTTTATCTGGGTTTTTTTTAAGATGAGTCCATCATTTGTGATGGGTGTCTGAACAGTCATTTGTGCAGCTTTACTGGTCTGGCTGTATGACAGAAAGGGGGATGTATTTCCCCCCTCAAAATCCCCCAAATCAGTCCAGGTCCCCAATCCTGCTCTGCGAAATTGGAATTTCACCCCATTCCCCTGTAACTCAACTCTCAGCACACAGACCAGGCCTGCCGTGAGCAGGTTTTGCTCCTGTAGCTCTGTCAGGTCTCAGTGACACACCACAGACATGCGCTGGATGCTCACAGGCTGGGGAGCAGCCACAGGGCCACCACAGGGCCACCACAGGGCCACTGCCCTCAGACACACCTCGAGAAGCCCAAGGCTCAGTTGAAAGGTCAGTGGATCACTGGAGAGGAAATCACTGCTCTCCTTTCTGGCAGGAGCTATAAACACAGGGTTTGTTCCAAAACAAGGTCAGTAACACACACTTGCAAGCTTCAAAAAACTTTCAGATCCTACAGAAGACAACAATGGAAATAGAAAGCAGCCAGCAAGCCAAGGAGGTTGTTGTATTTTTGCCAACAAATACTGCTTTTACTTTACTGCTGGAGCTGGAATCTGCATCCAGCACCTCCCCAGTTATTGGTACCCAGACATTCATTTCAAAAACATGTACACGCATCATATAGGATGCAACCTCATCCCTAATACAATATGATTTAATTCCTCTGAACATTACGAGTCATTTATTTTCTGGCCCTGTTAAGCCTGACTTGCCTGAAACTCAGATCAGGCATCTCAGATTAATTCAGCTCCCCCTCCCCACCTGAGGGAGTGGCAGAAATTGCCCTCAGAACACTCAGATCCAGAGATGGTACATTTGTCCTCAAGAGCAGAAGGTCGTTTCATCCCTCTCCTGCTGCTTTGCTCTTGACTTTGCACATGGAGGAGCCGCATTTTGGTGCGTGCAGGGAAAACAAACAGCAACTACAAATCTGCCTTCCAGAAATAGAAGACAACTTTTATACAAACAGACCCATTTTGTGTCGCCAGGGATGTGCAACCCCGCATCACCTCTGGGATTCAGGAAAAGCTTCCATCTCCCATGTCTTTTTGAGGCCTTCAAGTGCTGCCTGAACCTGCTGCAGCCTTTGTGGGTGTCAGCAAGGTGGGACATTGCACAAACTGCCATCACCCCTCAGGGGGATCAGGACTTCCCCTCCTCCCAGCACAGCTCAGCAGCAGCAGCAGAGGTTTTCCAAAGATGGTGATTGCACCAGGCATGCAAATGAGGGAAGTCATTTAATCTAGGCTGGCATCGTCCTAATTGCAGCGGTGCCATCAACCTCTTCACCTTCCACAACCACGGAAAGCTTGAGGGCACATGGGGCAGAGCCCAGGGAGCTGTGGGGAGAGGGAACCCCGAGGGCAAAGTGGAGGTGTGAGGTGACTCCAAAAATTGAGTTGCCAGGCCAGGTGGTGATTTGAGCATCCCCTCCTGGCTGGAGATTCCCGTTAACCCCCGACATCATCCCTGCCCATGGCACAGGGACTGGAACTGGGGTCTTGGGAGGTCCTTTCCACCCCGCACGGCTCTGAGAGCAGCTGGAGTAGAGGTCTGAGTGAGCTGGTTATAACCCACTGAAGGCTCACAGGCACCCCGAATCAGGGAGAAGGATGCAGCTGCTGTTACTGGACACTGCTACATCAGGTCCAGGTTGTTTCTCCCTTTTGAAGCAGCCAGGAATTGAATATCTGTCTCCCAGTAGTGATCACCAAATTGTTGTCTGCTGTCAGCACAGGCAGTTCCTGTTATCACTCACCTTTTAGCAGGATGTGAGAAGCAAGATGCAATCAATCCTAGCCAAAAGACTGGCAGCTTTTGGGTTTTCTCCCACAAAATAAGCTTCAGTCTCAGGAAACAACCAGTGCAAATGCAGCGGTGCAACCACCTGGAGCAACATCAGCCCTTTGACTCATACTATCGGCGTCTGCAGCGGCATCAAGGCATCCCTTTGACTTGTCAGGCCACCACAACAGGAGCCTGAAGCCAACTTCACCCCTCTCAAACTCAGGGCCACTCTAAACCTGCTGGCCCTGCTGCTGAAGCTCCGTCACACAGGTGACCCCACGGCAAAAGCACCACCTCGCCCTGCAATACTGCAGTGATATCTGCACCAAAACCCCAGGGGAGACCTGGGAATCTGTACGAGACCCTGGCAGAGCAACCCCACCCCATTTGCAGGTGTTCCCTCATTGGTTCATTGCCTGAAGGGGCAGCACTGTGTCCCAGCACGGCTGGCATTGTCTGACTGGGCACTCTGGCCCAGGTGATGCCTGACCTGCTCAAGGCTTTCCCTGAATTCAACACAACTGAAGATTTGTTGGAATTTTCCACTTGCTGCAGAGGAGACTTCAGCCTAAATCCTTGTAGTTCCTTTTATGCCTCTCTTCAGAAGACACCCTAAAGTTACCAACATTAACCCTGCTAGAAATACTTTGTGCCACCAATACCAGCTACTGAATTTTGGGACTTACAGCTAAAGCTCCGCACCTGGAACGAATCCCTTCCTTGTTCCCAGGGTAAGAACATAATCTCCAAAGCCTGAATAAGCCTGTGCTGTGCAGGTTTCAGGCTCACACGAGAGCCCTTGCAGATATACTCGGTACAAAACTGCAGAGCCAGGTCGTTGCCTGAAATAAAATGTGCTTTTGCAGCAGAAATAACATATTTACACTGTATAATTCTTGCACATTTATCTTTTATCTTTGACATCCTCTCCATGCAGCTCTCTCCAAAATCCTGCTACCAAGCACAGTCTCTTAATTACATCCATTTGTCTCATGACATCTGCCTTTCATTTAGAATTCCACAGGTAGATTTGGCTTCGCTTTTTACACTCTGCCTCTCCCCTCAGCCAGGACACACAGACATACCTGGACTCAGCCACAGAGCCCTGGAGTTTGGGCTCCTCTGGTGACACCAGTCAGTTTTGGGGACCAAAGATTCGTGGAATAGCTTTGGTTAGAAAGGACCTTAAAGCTCATCTCATCCCATCCCCCCCCCTGCCATGGGCAGGGACCCCTCCCACTGTCCCAGGCTGCTCCAAGCCCTGCCCAGCCTGGCCTTGGGCACTGCCAGGGATCCAGGGGCAGCCCCAGCTTCTCTGGGCACCCTGTGCCAGGGCCTCCCCACCCTCACAGGTGAGAATTCCTTCCCAATATCCCATCCATCCCTGCCCTCTGGCAGTGGGAAGCCATTCCCTGTGTCCTGTCACTCCAGGCCCTTGCAAACATCCTCTCTCCATCTTTCCTGTTGGCTCCCTCAGGCACCAGAAGGCATCCTGAGTTATCCCACATTTTAGAAGCAACACAATTACCTCCCATGACTTTTTTTTTTTAAGATGCAGCTTTTCCTCTTGCACCTTCTCCTCTGGCCACCAGTCTGGGATCACATATTGGACTTAATCCTGAAACAAGGAAGAGGAGCACCCACCACCCTCCTCAGTCATTACAAGAAATGCCTTCTCCATCACTTTCTCGCTATTGCCACCAAACCCTGGCCACCGCCACCCCAAGAAGTGGGGGATTTGCTCTTTTAAGGAGTAGGTGTGGGAGAGCCCAGCCCAGCCGAGCCCGATCCGGATTTAATGGTGAGCATGGGGCTGTGCTGGGTCACACCTGTGAGGCTGAAGGGGGTGATGAACCCGGCGGGGTAAATCCCCCACCCGCTCTGTCTTTGCCCGCTAGAAAGGGCTGTTGTTCGGGATGAGGCTGGCGGGGAGCAGCGCCAGGGCCCGGCTGGGGTCCGTCAGACCCACTAGATGGCGGCAGCTCCCTAAATTTGCGCGTTTGGCGTGGAAAAGCGGAGGATGAGGCTTCCCAGGTGGAAGCTGTGGCGGGAGCTGAGCGCTGCGGCTCCCGGGGGTTCCGCATCCCGAGGCTGCTCCCTGCGGCAGCCCCTGCCCGGGGTGTCCCCGCGGTTACAAACAGCTCCTAGAGGGGTCCTTTCGTGACCTGGACACCTGGAACGTGTGTTTTCTCCGAGAAACGCTGCAGAGCTGCCCCTGACTGCTCTGAACATTTCTCGCCCCCCCAGACTGGGCTCTGCTGGGGGGTCTGGGCCGTGTGCGCTCCCCGCGGTGCCGCTGTGCAGGGGCTGAGCTCACAGCCCTTGAAAAGGGAGCGAAGGTGTATAAATATTGTGTGTAAGTGTGGTTTCTACCCGGAAAAGCCAGGGGGCTGCAGAGCTGGAGCAGCCCTGGGCTCTCAGCTCGCAGCCAAAATGTTCCAGCAGCCCCGGCTGCTGCTCTGTGACGTCTGCTGTGGTCAGCATTAATCTTTGGGCTATCAGTGAGAGCCACAGCTCCAGTGGGAAGTAGATTTGAGGGCTAATTCCAGATTTGTGGCAGTATAATTAAGTCCCACCGGTTTAGGGCGAGGTATGTTTTTCCATCCCGAACCTCCACAGGCTGGATGGTTCCTGTCCCTCGCCTTTTGTCACGCAGATTCGCCACTTAGGACTAAGAACTCTTTCCTGGGAGGGGCTGCCGGGGCTGTTAGCTGCTAATTCGACCAAGAGAATTTAAGGGCACAGGCTTTTAGTACTGAAAGGAGCTTAAAGAGAACTGCAGAGGGGTTTTTGACAAGGACGTGAAATGATGGGACAAGGAGGAACGGCTTCACACTGATAGAAGGCAGGGTTAGATGGGATATTAGGAGGAAATTGTTCCCTGGGAGGGTGGGGAGGCCCTGGCACAGGGTGCCCAGAGAAGCTGTGGCTGCCCCATCCCTGGAAGTGTCCAAGGCCAGGCTGGACGGGGCTTGGAGCAACCTGGGACAGTGGAAGGTGTCCCTGTCCATGGCAGGGATGACCTTTAATGTCCCTTCCAACCTAAACCATTCTAGGATTCATGAGTTCTTTTGAAGCAAGCATCCAGCAGTAAGAGAGGGAAATTTGCAGCCGCCTGTGGCCACCTTAAAATCCTCCGCTGTGTAACAGGCTACTCCAAGATTAACTTTGCCCTAATTATGCTGCCTGGGAAATGGGAGCACTTATACATGCAAATTTGTCAGCCTTGCCTCCCCGCCCTTCCCTGGAGTGGCACTTTGTCCTGGAGTGTGTCCTGATACTGCTCCAGGGCAGAGCAGCTCCGTGTGTGCCTTGTGCTGTGTGAACCCTGGCCGCGATCGCTGTGTGAAATCAGCTCAGCCCTCCCCTCTGCAGAGGCAGCAGAAGTGTCGTGTTATGCTATTTATAGACAGGTATAAATGACTTGATGAAGGTCAGGTGAGAAAGTTGTGGCAAAGCTGGGGGGAAAATCAGCCCTTGGTTCGTGGCCAAGGAGAAGGGAGGACACTTGTGTCGGCTCAGACATCTTAATTCCCTTCTCCCAGCTGTTGCCGTTAGAGTTGGCTCTCCTTTCCTCGCTGGTTTGTAGCTCAGGTGTTCTCGTTTGCTGCCGCAGCTGTGATACATTTCAGGGGAGGGAGCATTCCTGAGCGCTTGCCTGCTGTGCTGCTCCGCTCAGGTGCAATGCTGGGAGGAGAGCAGCATCCTTCATTTCGGATTGGTTCCAGGTTTGCTGGGAAACCTTCGGGAACTGGGCAGATTCCTCATGCCCGATGTTTCAGACTCATCTGTGTACCTTTGTAGCAGAGCGTGAAGTCACGTGGGCGTCTCTAGGAGCTGTAGTGGGTGACAGGTGCCATGGTCCTTGCTGTTGCCATTCCTAAAGGATGGAATGTGCTTCTCTGCAGCTCCATTACGTGGAAACTGCTTTTGCTGTGCTGTTTTCCTGGCGTTAAAGGTGGCAGGTTGTGTCCTACTGAGTCCACAGGTATGACAACACAAGTCGGAAGTCACAAGGTGTGCGATCTGCAGCTCACCAGAGGGAATCTCTTCTGTGCTGCTCATCCCACTTCTGAAGCTCTCACCCAGCCGTGCTGGTGAGGCTCGTTCATCCAGGTTCTGCTTTTCACGGAGCAGCCCTGTGGAATTGGGGACAGCTGTTCCCCGGAGTCCATTTGTGCTCAGCCTCCTTTCCATCCACGCCGTGGTGCAGTTTAATTGGGATGTGGATTTTTAACCTTTTTCTGAAATGCCATTTCCTTCCTGCTTTCCTGCTATTGCACTCAGGATTGCTGCTGTCCTCTGGCTGCAGTTACAGAGAGCCGGCTCCTTTCTGGAAGGCAAAAGGGAGCTTGTTAACAGCTACCTTTGTGCTTAATTAATGATCCACCGTGGCGGGGGAACTGCTCCCTCCTGGCCAGAGCAGCTCTGTCCCTGTCCCCGAATCTGTGCTTTCTGCCAGTGTTAAAGTGGTGACTGTGCCTGATGCCGACATAAATGGGACAAATATTGGTGGCTTACATGGAGCTCCCGATTCCCCTCGTGTGTCTGCTCCGTGAAACGTTTGGAGGGCTGAGCGAAGGGAGGGAACGTAGGATAGTGAATCTGAGACTTTCTTTAATTCCATTCGCTGAAGCCGAATGACTGGAATTAAATGTGACCTGTCTGAAAGCCAACCTTGTTTCCAAATAGTGCATGGGGAGCCGAGATCAGAAGACACATTACAAACATTGCAGTAGCATAACTTGAGGCAAGTGCAATCATTTACTTGACTAATGAATCCCCTGGGCTGCTAGCAAGAGAGCAAATCTCTCATTCATCTTCTTAATTTAATAAGCAGAGGGGCTGGCCTTAAGGGTAAATGAAATGAGTAGTGATCCCACGAACGTTTCAGCAAATTGATGTACAATAAGATAAGGGAGATCCAGCAAAGGGCTTGCTTTGTTCTGAGAGACTGTCAATGGGCTTTAGGGGAAAGGGAGACGAGCTGGAGCTGATGGCTCTGCGTAGCTCTCACCGAATTTCCCTCACAATCTTTCCCATCTGTACAGGCTGGAACGCGGGAATTTTGTGAGGATATCATCAGGTGAGCTTAGTTCGGCGGTCAGGGCTGTTGTGCTTGGTGGTGTTGCACGTAAGGCACCTGTCAGAGAGCTTGAGAAAAGCTGAAAGCTGCATTCCCTGCTCAGCCCGACACGCCCGTGGGTACCTACAGCGAGTTGTTGCACCTTGGAAAGGTTCACGGAGGAGCTGGAGGATGCCTGTGCTTGTGGGAGCTAATGAGGCTCATTCCTGTCTTTCATGCTCTTAATTACTCCGGAGAACAAACCCGCGGTGTGAGACAATGAGGTGCTTTAATGGCCAGAACGGGGATTGCTGCTTCTGCCACCACAGCAATTACCTGGGTGCGTTGTGCATCAGGGAAACTGAGGCAGAGATTAAATCATAACGCTGCTGTAGATAATAAAAACGGGGTAAGGAAGCTTCTGACACAGGCAATAAACTTGGTAATTTTTTAAACAAAACCCCCAGAAGGGAATGCTGCTTAAACTCCTATTAAACCATGAACCATATAAAGTGACTTTTGGGAGGCTGACTGAAGTACAAAGAAGTTGAAAAAGGGAATGCTTGTTCTTGGCTTTTGTTCGAGAGAGGATTTTAGGATTAGATGGTCCATTACTATTGAATGCACTTTGGTAAGTACAATCTTCCAAGGCCCTTTATGACGAACACACAATGGGGAGCAGCAAACTGAGCTATCGAAAAATGAGTGACTTTTGGAATGTCATGAATCTCGAGAGTTCTTGAGATCAAACTGGGAGGTCAGGGGTTCTGTAACTGAAGGTAACAGTTATAATGAAGACGATGTATTGCATTGGAATCTGAAATAATTACATTTGTCAACTCTGCCTATTTTGATGGGATGGAGGCAAAAAGAATATGGATTTATGTCTTGAATCCTCATGCATATGCATTAGTGTAGGTCTGTTATAAGAATGTTTATAGCACAGTGCTTTTGGATTCTGGCCAGTATTTGCAGGGCTGTTCTCCTGGAGCTTGGTGACTTCAGTAATAATGTGTAGAAAATTGCTCTTTTAATTGAGGTAAATAGTTGTCACGTTGGCATAACGTGAGCTGTATCGTTCTATTTTGGGGTTCAAATTGCAGTTCTGAACATATCAAGGATTAAAAACCTTGGAGAACCTCGGTTTTGCAGCATTTCCGATAGCACAAAGCAGAATTGCTCAGAAGCACCACGTTGGTGACTGTGTTTGCTGTGAGCACACACAGACTCTTGTCACTTGGAAGCCAAGCCAAGAGCCAGCTCTCATGCCCTGAGTTCAGTGTTGTGACAACGAAAACCTGGCTGAATGGGGCTGTTAATGTTTTGTGCCCTTTGCAGTCTCGTAGCTGTGTGAGATGGATGTTGCAGGAAGCGTTTTTAGTCACAGGAGAGAAAACAATAACCGGGTGTTTGTGTTCCAGTGGGCTGGGGCAGGGAGGGAGCTTCCAAAGGGGAACAGCCCCGTTTCCACTGCCATTAAATAACAGGCTTGAACATTAAATGGTCTGAGCTGTCAAACCTGCCAGGGAGCTAAAAGGTTTAGGCAGATGTGGTGTGGTCAGAGCTTCTGCTATTTCATGGAGCAGATGGCACAGGGGATGAAACAACCCCTTCCAGGTGTGTGGTGCTTCCTGACCCGAGAGGTGACCTTGAGCTGGGCAGTGAAGGCCAGTCCCATCCCCAGTCACATTTCGGGCATGAGCACTGCTGGCACAGGCAGAGGAAGGAGAAGTGTCCTGGTCCTGTGGGCAGGGGCAGAGGAGGTGGATGCGTGCTCCTGTCAGTGAGGAGTCCCCACGGCCTGGAGCACTCCCAAAATCCCTTGGCTGCTCACTCCTATCCCAGTTTAGCTGTTGTCTCTTCATCCCTCCTTGAGACGGGGAGAGTTTTACCACAGGAACAACTTGGGGTGAAGGAAGGGACGTGCAGTGGCTGAGGCTGAAGGACACATTGCTGCAGGCAGAGAGCAGCTGAGTAGCTCTGCTCTTGCTCCTGGTTTTAAAGTCTCCCCCTTCCCCTTCCTCGAAAGCTCATCAGGTGCATGGGGATGTGAATTTTAACCTTCTGGGGTTTTTTGTTTGTTGAATGAACAAAATTATCCCTCTTGGGATAGACATACTGGTCCTGGGTGTCTCTGGATAAGGGATTTCATTCCTTGACCCCTTTTCTCTTGGTGAGTATTTCACTGCTGCTTGTTGCTTCTGCTTCAGCCAGACCAACCCTTGGTGCCTGAGCCCGTTTTCACGTGAGGATGATTTTTGTGCTGTAGAATGATGGATATTTCTGGCTGTACTGGCAGCTGCCACTTCTTTCGAAGAGTGCAGCATTTCTTTAGCTGTGCTAGGTGGGGAGAACAGACAGTGGGAACGTGGGGCTGACTCAGCCCTGTGCTCTGCACAGCAGTGCTTAGATAATGCCACAGTCCCTGTGGGAACCTGGTGAGAGAGGCTTGGCTGAGACATGAATTTCCAGTTCAGTTTGGTGTGCACAGCTCAGTCCAACCCGGGGATTTGTTATCAAACTGGTGTCAGGCTGACAAGACACCAAACCCTTTTGGCTGACACACCCTGGGCATCGGTCCCCACGTGTCCCAGCTCCCAAGCACCTCTCGCTGTGCTGCCTCTCTGCATCAGGAAGGACCTGGATCAGTGCTCTCTGAGCTCCAGAGAAGCTTGCCTTGAGATGGAAGAGCTGACTGATAGGCACATGCAAGTGCTGTAATACCAGCCAGGCCCTCAGTTTGCACATTCTGGTGTCTCTGAGGGTGGCCAGTGCCAGATGTGTCTGAGAGAGGTGCCAGAAAATCCTCGGTGTGCACTTTTAAAATGTCAAGCTCTTCTGTCTGTTCCACGGGGTGATGAGATCTCTCATGTCTTCGGCTGAGCCCCCGTAATAAACATGGTAGTTGTGTGCCTCATCCCAGAACTTGCTGGGTTTCCAGTTGGCCAGAAGGCCCAGGCTCTCCTGCGCTCCTGCCCCGGGAGGTTTAGCATTAATGCATTTATCTGTGTGTACAAGGAGAAGGGAACATTTGTGTTTTTACAGATGGCGTGGGTTCAGGAAATCCAGTCAGCTGGTGTGGGTCTGGAAACCATTCTGCCCTTATTAACACCCTCCAATGATATAAACAGAGAATCCCCTAAGCAAGGAACAGTCTAAATAAAACTCCAGGCCAAACCAGAACATCTAAGGTGTGCCAGATCTTGCCTCAGGGAAAGAGAGAGGATGGGAAGTGCCAGGAAAGGGAAGATCTTAATTTCTAAGAGAACAGCCCCATGATTGAGGGAATTTTGTAGTCTCGCCTCTCCCAGAAGGGAGAGAGGAGAGCTGAGGAAGGGATATCCTGGGGAAAGGGCTTTTCTCTGCCACTGCCTTGTCTCTTCTCTTGGAAAGGACTGGTGAGATCTAAGCCAGGGACTGTCTTGAGACAGAGGTTGGAGGCCAAAAAGCCTTTGTAGATCTGAGCCTGTATTTTCTGTCTGCCTCAGTTTCCTGTCTGTAGTGAAGGAAAAGCAACTAAAAATAGCCAGCAGCAGAGCAGGATCTGTGCCTGTGGTGGGGGCCCTGAGGCCTTGCTGTGTGGGACGCCCTTCCTGGGTGCTGGAGGGGGATCTGGGGGTGGCAGGAAGGTTATGGCAGGGCTTGGGCATGTGCCACTTGTCCCCGGGGAGGCTGCTCCAGCTCAGGAGGGACATCTCTGCTGTGTCCCCTCACCTTGCATTTGTCATGGACACCGGACTGTGGGGCAGGGTGATATTGAAGGGGGTGTTTAAAAGGCTGTTCTCGTGTCATCCCAAATGGACCAGGACATTTCTTCCAGGGCTGACATCTCCGATCAAGACAGACGTGGTGAAGGGGTTGGAAACAATGTCTTGTGATGCAACTTTGAGAGCTGAATTAAAACAAACAAACAAAGAAAAAACCATCCTCCTCCTTTCCTTCCCCTCTTATCTCTTTCCACTTTCCTTTTATCTTTCCTCCCTTTTTGTCTGTGTCTGTTCTTTCCCTGTAATTCCTAATGTGAGTAAGGAAGGATTTAATATGCTGAGACAGGAGAGAAGTTGCTCCATGCGTTGCAGATGCACAACATGTCTTCATTAACTCCCCATGACATTCAAAATAGCTCGAGATAAAGACAAACTAAATCTGGGAAGACAAATATAAATACCGTTCTCCCCCTCCCTCTCGCCCTGCGCGGCGCTCCCCCCCAGGGCATGCATTCAATTACCGGAGATGAATGGAGCAAAGCGGAGCAGCCTCCGGGATGCTGCGCCCGGCGCTGCCTGCTCCCGCCGTCAGATGGCCCCACACTTCATGGAATGTGCTCCCGGCCCCGGCTCCGGCCTGGGAGATGCTCCGTGGGTCCGCAATCCCTCCTTTGAGCTCTCACAGCCTGCAGACACTCGGGAAAGGCTGGCAAAGCCCAGAGCAGGGAGTGCTGCATCTCCCACATCTGTGATGGCTCTTCTTGTCCTCCGAAGGGGCGAGGAAGGGAAGATCTTGGTGTTTTAGGCACCAGATGGGGAGTGAGGAGGTGGGCTTGCTCTCCTCCATGGAATCAGAATATCCTGAATTTGGGGGTTACCTACAAGGATCATAAAGCCCAACTCCCAGCCCTGTGCAGACACCCCAACAACCCCACCCTGGGCATCTCTGGCAGCCCCGGGGCCGTGCCCATTCCCTGGGGAGCCTGGGCAGTGCCCCAGCACCATCTGCCAACCACCTTTTCCCTGCTGTGGAGCTGGGAGCCAGTGATGGAGCTTCTCCCCCGGAGCAGGGACACAGCCTGGCAGCAGTGGGGAGCAGCAGAGCTCACTGCGAGAGGCTGCGCCTGCAGTCGCTTCTCTCCAGCAAATCTGGCTCCTGTATGGGGATTACAGAGCTCGAGGCCGAGGTTAGGTTTTGTTTTGCTCAGTGCAGGCTGGAGGAGTTGTTCTGGGTGCCCTGGTCCACCCTGGCTGGTCTCCCCAGCACACGGGTTTGAGTCTCAGAGCTGGGCTCTTGTGCAGGGAGAGGGACAGGGTTAGGGTTGTGGCTGCCCCAACCCTGGAAGTTCAAGGCCAGGTTGGATGAGGTTTGGAGCAACCTGGTCTGGTGGAAGGTGTCCCTGCCCATGGAATGGGGTGGAATGAGAGGACCCTCATTAAAGGTCCCTTCCCACCCAGAGCAGTCTGGGATTCCGTGGGAGCTGATGTGCAAAGGCAGTGCAGGGCCAGAGGGTGAACATTCCTTGGGGAATCTGTTGGGCACAGGCTCTCACCCTGTGAAATGACTGTTGGCACTTCCTGGCTCCTGTTCACCAGTGGTGAATGTGTCTGTCCAGGGCTTCATAACGCCTGGATTAAAGCTCAAGGTGGCTTTGGGGGAGAAGTTTCTCTGCCCTGCTGTTTGCAGCTGGGTGCCCAGAACCTCTGCACGTTCTGACTCACAGGTGCACAAAGAGCTGCCCGTTCGTGGGTCATCGTTTCCTGCGCTCACCAGACTCCAACTCCATTCCAGCTTTACTCGTGTGGAAGAGGCTCTGTGATCTCTCAGAGCTTTGCTGTTGCTGCAGTGCTGCAGGAGTTGGGGTTGGGCTCCGATTGCTGCGAGCTGGGACGAGCAGCTTCCCAAGGAAGGACTTGCCATCCCTTCCCATTAAAGTCTTTTCAGTTCCCTGCCTCTCTGTGCACAGCAGATGATTATCTTGCAAAAGCATTCTGGGTTTTTTTTTTTCCCTCTCTGTAGTTGAAATTATCCTTTCCTAAGTGCATTACCTGGCATTTGTCTGCACTGAACTTCATCTGACTTCCTGCTGTCCATCCACCTAGCTTTGTTAAATGTAATTGAAACGGAGTTTGGGCTGGGGGAGGCCTGGGGTTGATGTAGCAGAAAAGCAGTGGCCTGTGCTTCCAGGACTAAAGAAATACTGCGAGCTATTGCAGTTGTTGAGTCCTGTTAAATCAGTTGTGTTCATGTTACAGTGAATTAAGTGAACATCAGAAAGGAAAAGGCGGGGCAGAACCTCTTCTGTGCTGTGCCAGGCTTGAAACCAGAATAACTGAACAGCCTTTCCTTGCGTGGATTCGTGTTTTATGTGAGGTCAGAATCTGTCCCTTGGAAATTGTCTGGAAGTGACAACTTTCTCTAGCAGGAGCAGGCTGAGAGTGCGGAGTGGGGATTGTTCTCTCCTGTCAGAGGACACAACCCCTGAGGGTTCAGTGCAGCCTGAGCAGGGATCTGGACACAGTTTTCTCATTAAGAGCAGTATCTGCTCCCGAGCACTTGAGCAAATTCATCTACACAGAAGAGCTGGTTACAATTTGCTCGGGTTGATTCATTGTTTAATTTACTCCAAGTAACGGGCTGCTCCTAAGTTAACTCCTAATAGGAGTAGTGGGGGTAAAACCCACGAACTGCTGTTAAAATGAAGCTGCTCCTCGTACACAGAATGACACAGCCCAGTCCAGTGCCTAAGTGGGGGACTGCATTCAGCAACCCAGGCAACACCCGCCCAGCCCTTGCTATTAAAAGCTTCTGTGGTGTAAGGGGACCTGATGTTGAGAAGATTCCCTTTGGAGATTCCCTTTCCAGATTTCCCTTTGGAGAAGGGAACTCGACACTGTTACCTGTGGCTTGCATAGGGGGTGGATGAAACGATGCGTACACGTTTTGTTTTGGGGGTTTTTTTTGCAAGAATTCCATCAGAAATGAATGCAGAGTTCAAATTCTCCCCAGTGCAGGCATTTCAAAGACTGCCCCTCTGATCCCATGCTCTCCTTATAGGAACAGCAGCCCTAAATCACCTGCTCAAATGCTGTGACCAGCTTGGCAATGGAATTTGAGTAGTGGGATGTTGAACCCCCTTGAAACTCCTTTTGATGCCTTGAGTGGCCACCTAAAACACAGAGACCAGACAGGAATGAAGAGAATAAAAGGAGGTGTTTGTTTGAAGGCCTTCAAAGGCTCACCCTGGGCAGTCCAGAGGCTCCACCCAAGATGGACCCTGGCTCACGGGTTCTTCCCACTTTGAGAAGTTGGGTTCATTTGCATCTCAGGGTTCATTCTCCAAGGATCACCTCAGTTCAGGATGGAATCAGCCCAAGTTTGCCCTCCTTGAGAGGCTTTGAGTTGACCCATTTGGGGCCCGGTGTCCTTGGAGTGGAACCTGCAGAGGTTTGTTGTGTGTGAGCAGCAGGAGAGAACAGCAGCTCCCAGGGCACAGGAACCTTCAGAGTCACACCCCAGGCAGGGCAGGGTTTGAGAAACAGAAAAGTTCAAACCCAAGGCATCACTTTAATCTGGAATTTTTAAGCCTTGCAGCCCCACTGTGAGGAAGAGGCTGTGCCACTGGGCTGTGTTTGCAGAGTGGACACCAGGACTGTGGCCAGGTTCTGGTTTGACCAGGGATCCAGAGATGAAGCAGAGGGACTGCAGGGGATGTTTTGCAGCGGTGACTGGCCACGTTCTGCTGGACATCTCCCTGCTGTTCCCTGTCCTGTACCTTTCCCTGTGTTGGTGCTTTGAGGATCTGCTCCTCTCTCATCTCCCTGTGTTCCCTTTAATGATTTGTTATTGCCTTGGTGGGGTTTTTCCCTCCTTCAGTGTCTGTGACTCCCACAATGAACAGCTCCAGCATCCCCGTACAGAACCAGCATCTTCAGGTAATGGTTAGTGGCAATTAAATGAGCTTCTCCTCCCCCACCCTGCCCTTTTGTCAAATGAATCTAAAAAGGCTTTTATGGGGGGTGAGATGCAGGGGGGAAATGAAAAGGTTCATAAAAGTGGATTTTAAGAAAAGCCTAATGAAGGAAATGAACCTCCTGAGAGATCAAAGCTGAACCTGCTGTGCCAGTGCAGAGAGTTTCAGCTTTTTCTCATGTTTCCACTGGCATGAAAGCAACATGCACAAACATTTCTTCCAACAGCTTTAACTTTTAAAGTCCTGTGGGTTTGGCATTCGTGGCCTATTTCTGCTTTGTCCAGTGCTGGGGCTCAACTGTTTCATTAGACATTTGTGTGATGCCTCTTCACTTCTGGAGAAGAACTGGGCATCCCCATGATCCACCAGACCCAGCAGTACTGGGATGGCCCCTTCTTCTCTGAGAGCCAGTTCGGCTCCGCTTGGCTTTGTGGATTGTTCCTGCCCCTTGCTACAGTGAGGGAAATTGTGGAACCTTCTAGGGTGAAAAGCCCTAAATGCTGTCCCAGGTAGGAGATGTGAAGGCAATACCCCTCTGTTCCCCTGCTCTGCCTCGTGAGGGGGATGGTGTTTGAAAGGGGAAATGGCCAATCACCTGCTCCCAGCAAGTTATGGAAATGCTACAAAGTCTTAAAATTCCATTTTCCTTAAATTAAAAAAAAATAGGGGGCTCTCAATAGGCTCTGAGGGGGATGGAAATGTTGACTGAGTTACATGTAGGGGAAGTTCCATTAATCATGGAAAGCAAAACTGAAGGCTCTTAATATTAACCAATTTTTGTAGGCCAGACTCCCCATACCCGTAATTTTTCCATTACACATGTAATCTCCTCTCTGGAAAAGGCAAGGTTTGTTTAGCATCAATTTTTTGGGGGTTGTTGTGGATTAAAGCCTGGATGGTTCAAATTTGTCAGGGGCTGGCTCTGGTCTCCTCTCCTCATCTCGTCACTTGTCGCCCTTGCACAGGTCCCAGGGCTCTTACTTTTAAAGTGTTTCCATGTGTTTGAGAGGAGAATGGGAACGGGGCTGCACAGAGAGCCCTGAGCCCTCGCAGCTTCCCCGAGTGCTAATGAGGAACACATTGGCTGTAAGTGGCTGAGTGGAGCAGTTTAGCAGGAACAACAACTTGCACGCAGCCTTATTTATTGCAGGCCTGTTTCTCCGAGAGGGGGAATGTCAACCTGGATTTGGACTTTCACCTAATCTTCCCTGAAAGTACCCGGAGATATTAAGTGACCACCTACTTGGCTGCTGGACTTGGGTTTAAAAGCAGATCCTGCTTCTACCAAAGCAAATTGCTCCCAGGCACGGTGGTGGCTGCAGGTCACGGCTGTAGGGCCTGGGCTCGGCGTAAAACCTTTGGACCTGAGCCTTTTGTGTGGAAATGGAGCTGGTTTTGCCACGGTGGGAGTGCTGCTGGTGTTGGATTGATGGCGGGGTGGGAGGAATCGTGTCACTGGGAGGTGATCCTAAAACTGCTCCAAGAGAGCTGGCCCACAGTATGGTCTTCCCATAACCTAGTCCAGGAGGAAACAGAGCTTTCCTCATGTCTGCGTGTCAGGAAACAACGCTGCTGGCTTCCACAGGAGCCTGTCTGAGCAGGGAGGTGGGGAAGGAAACAATTGGGACCGAAGTCCAAATTCAGCGATGTGCGCCCAGACTCGGGGAACATCATGGACTTGTACACACCCACGAGCGGAGCTTGATTTGTTGCCTTGTAGCAGGAGCAATGCTGCCTGAATGGCCAAAAGGGAGGATTTGTTCATGGCCCAGCACATGCTGCATTGCTCAGGCTCTGCCATGGCTTAACCCCAGCTGGCAGCTCAGCCCCGCAGTCACTCAGCCTCCCTCGGCAGGACAGGGGAGAGCATCAGAGGAGTGAAAATGAGAACTCGTGGGTTGAGCTAGAGACTGCTTGATAGGTAGAGCAAAGCCATGCAGGCAAGCAAAGCAAACCAAGGAATTCTTTCTCCACTCCCCACGGGCAGGAGCTCAGCCATCCCAGGACAGTCGGGCTCCATCACGAGCAGTGGTGGCTTGGGAAGACAAATCCCATCACTCTGCACATCCTCCTCTTCCTCCTTCCCCAGCTCTATATGCTGTGCATGAAGCCCTGTGGGGTGGGATATCCCTTGAATCAGCTGTCCCAGCTGTGTCCCTACTCTTTGTGTCCCTTCAGCCTCTGCCCTGCTGGGGTGAGAGGCAGAAAAGTCCCTGACTCCGTGTAAGCCCTTCTGAGCAGTAACAAAACATCCCTGAGCTACCAACACCGTTCCCAGCGCAAATCCAAACACAGCCCCGTGCCAGCTGCTGTGAGGAAAATCAGCTGTGTCCAAACCCAAAGCAGCAGGTTCTCCTTCATCTCTCTGCAGTTTTGAATGCAGTGTCCATATCCTGCTCTGTTCTGTGCTCTCCAGCAACAGCCCTTGCTCAATACAGAAGCCAAGGGTAAGTTATTCCTGCCTGCTCTTCAGTCTCTATTTGTGGGAAGAGCTGGAGATGCCAGACCATCCCTCCTCTGCCACTGAGGTGCTTCCAGGAACCTGCAGCAGTATTGAATGTGTCCCAATGAACTTTGTTACACTTTAAAAAGCCAGTTACTGAATCAGTTTTGTAATTAGTTACCTGATGGGAGTCATGATTATCCACGTACCTCCTAATTGATTAAAATATCTTTGCGCTGGGCTTTCTCTGCTTTTTTTCTACCTACCCAGGTTCAATCAAAGCCATGATGGGTACGCTTTGGCTGTTACAGCCCTGACCAGGTCGCAATTAGCTGACAGTTACTGCAACCTCAAAACAGTACATGGCTTGAAAGGAGGCTTCTTCAAGGTGAACAGAAGAAATTTTTTAAGAGAGTGAAGTTTTTTGTCAAAAAGCTGACCCAGCTGCTTCAATAGTGCAAAATTGACATTGCTCTGATTTACCCTGGCTGAGAACTTCACCTCTGCATTAAATTACACAAATTACTCTGAATATTGCAAACTACGGTCAATCCCTTCCTGCCAAAAGATGAGCTCATGATTCCTCACTTCTCTTGTGAGGGTTATGATGACCTAACCAGGACTGAAGATGCAAGTTTTTGCAGCATCTTTTGACTGCTGTTCGTAGCAGGAATGGTGACTTGTCTGAAAACCACCACTTTATCAGCAGTGATGTGGGAATGACAATTCCTTTGTTCCTCCTGGAGCTGGAGGAATCTGTGTGTGAGAGCAGGATGGGTCTAGAGGCCAAGTCCGTGAGTGTCTGCTCAGGTTATGTGGTTGGTAGGAGGTTATTTCTGGTTGGTAGGAGGTTATTTCTGATTCTGTGCTTAGCCCGTTCCTGTTATTGCTTCCCCAGGGGCCGGTGGTTCCCACTCTCACCCGGGCAGGAGTTCTGTCCCTGCACAAACTCGTTTATTTGCCTCTCGGACCTTTCACTGCTTATGCAGGGAACGAGGGAGCCAAGGCAAAGCCATCACCTCACTCGTGCTGAAAAACCTTGGAGTGAGGGAGGAAACAGGCTCAAATTGAAGCAGATGCTATGGTGGGAACAATTACCTGAGAGAAACTCTGGGAGGGAGAGGAAGAGATAATGAAACACCTAGGGATTTGGGAGTCAGCTTTCCAAGGAGCAGAGGGGTTAGCAGTTTAGAGCTGGAGCTTGCAGCTGTGGTGAGAATCAGCTTCCCTTTCTCTCTGCTCCTCCTTTTCCTCCATTTTCCTCCCCCTGGGCTGAGGGAATGGAGGAGAAAGTGGCATTTGGAGCAGGAGTCCCGTTGCCAGTGCAGAAGCGGGGCTGCAATGATGCTGGAAATGCAGCTCGCTGAGCTCAGCTGCTGCCTGCAGCAAAGGCCAAGAGCAGGGTGAGGGCTGCAGAGACAGAGTACCAGGTCCTGACCCCCCACTCCCTCCCTGCCAGGGGGGGAGTCACCAGCTCCAGAGCAGCCTGAGCTCTCCATGGATGTGAACTTAACGGCCCAGGACTCCAGGAGAGCAAGAGCAGGACAGGTGCCCAGAAATTGTCCAGCCGTGGGTTCCCTGGAGCCCGAGGCTTGGCTGGTTTCCCTTTCCCTTCTCCTGCAGGCACTCCTACTCCATCAGCTCCTCTGCAAGGGCCAGCTTTGTTTGCAGTTTACCTGCATGGCTCGCAGTGCTGTCGATGGGGAATTTAGCACGAGTGTTAACAGCAGGCTGAGCTGGGAGCACCCGGGCTGGGTAGCACTCCCCGGGTTTGTGTACCTGTCCTGCCAAAAGCCCACTCTTGGGGCTGTTTCTGTTCAGCCCAACAACAAAAAACAGAGTTTGGCTGAATCTCCATCCCTGCAGAACGCCCTGCACTGCTCAACAGGAGTTGAGTTGCTCTGTGGGGTCAGGCAGCATCAGTAGCTCAGTGGTGCACGCAGTCACCCTTGCAATGCACCTGAAAGTAAAAACAGGGACAAATTTTGGCAGCTGAAAGCCCTCGACAGCTCCATTCACATCTTGGAACCTTCTTCCCAGTTTGGTTTAAGGCTCATTTTTTCCTCCCTTCTTCTGTGCCTCAGTTCCTTTCTGGGTCTGAGGGTAGAAATGCCACCTGCCAGGGAGTTGGGCACTGCAGCCTCTCCTCCGTCACCTTGCTGGTGAATTCAGATCCTGGTTGGAAGGGTTGCTAATATTGAAAGGCTCCTTTTCCCAGGGAACTCGTGAGAGGATGAGGGGAAACGGCCTCAAGTTGTGCCAGGGAGGTTTGGGTTGGATATTAGGAAAATACTCACTGAAAGAGTGGTTAAACTTTGGAAGGGGCTGCCCAGGGAAGTGGTGGAGTCACCATCCCTGGAAATGTTCAAAAAATGCATGGATGTGGCACTTTGGGATATGGTTTTGTGGGCATGGGGGGTTTTGGTCAAAGGTTGGGCTCCGATCTTGGAGGTTTTTTCCAGCCTTAATGACTCCATGAATCTGTGATATGCTGCCTGTAGGTAACACCTTTCTTCACTCTTTTTTCTTCCAAACTGTGTCTCTTTTGAGCTGCTAAGAGAAAGTTGGAGTGTTAAAGGTGGCTGATTTGTGAGAGATGGGCTGTAGCCAGAGGTTGGATGAATTGACAGACAAAGGAAAGCAGGCCAAGAAATAACTGAAACCTCTGGTTTTCAACCTGTGGTTTGTGGCCACTTCTCAGGAGTTGCTAAGAGATTTTTAGAGGAACCTGTCACCGGTGTGCAGAGATCTGCCTTGTGGGGGAGAAACCTGTGCTTGAGGAACTTGAATAATGATAATAATAATAATACAAAAACCCACTTCAATAATTCAGGGCTGTAATATGAATTTTTATATAAATCTTGTCAAAAATGTCATGTCTTCAATGCAGAGAGCTTCATCTTGTGTACTAAAAACCCACATAAAATGAGACGTGGATGTTTTGTTGCTGCCTAGGAGTGTTTTTAACCCCTGCCAAGGAGTTTCAGAGGCTGTGCTGCCTCTCAGCCAATGGGCAATTTGGCCCAATTCATACCTGTTTTCTGTTCTCCCATTTGAAATCTAAGCAGAGACTATAAAAGCCTTTATTGGGTGCATGCTGGAGGAGGTTTGAAATGCTGCTTTCCAGTCCAGGAGATTACACCCTCATTTTCTCAGCTGTGATTAACTGGAGCTATCATCGGCTCACCTTGGCTGTGGGTAAAATGTGTCCAGTGAGCAGCAAGCACAGGGAGTGCATCAGCAAGGGCTTGAAACATCTCTTTGTTCATTATTTGTTGTTGTTTCACCTGCCTTGAAATGGTAATGCCAGTGCTTTGATTCACGGATCACAATGTAATTTAGTTCCAATTGTTCCAGGCCTGTCCTACAGCCCCTGAGCCAGGCTTTGGAAACTTCCCTATCAGCACTTGGCAAATCCAAGCAGATCCCCCACTCCTGCTGCAGCCACATGCCTCCACGAGGAAAAGATATGGGGAAGGTTATCCCTGTTAAACCAAGGCACTGTGGTGATTTTTTAGTCCCATTTTCCTTTTTTTTTTGAGCTTTGTTATTTAGTGTATTTTCTTCAGATTTCATCCTCACCAAGGAAGGGGCCAAAGCTGCTTTGAGGGAAGCTCTGGCGCTGTGCTGACAGCAGCAGCTGAGGATCCTGCTTGCTATTTAATCTATGGATTTGGGTACTTTCCTGTACCTGAAATATTTTTCCATGCCGTAGCAGAAGCAGCTTTAGCTCAGGCTAAAATTTGCAGTTAAGGCAGCGAAATGTTTAGAAATGTTTTGTTTTCCCAGTGATCAGGAGCTGCAAATCAGCGTTACCGCCGGTGCTCCCAGCAGGAGAGAGGCAGCGCTGGGACTGGGGATGTGATTGCCAGAGAATTGTTATTTAGCTGTTGGACAAGCTCGTGCCTGATCCCCTGAAAAACAAACCTCGGTGTTAATAAGAGAGGAACAATTCCAGAGCTGAGCACAACAGCAACAAGCCTGGAAAGGACTGGGAGAAGTCATGTAATTCACTCTGCTGCTTGGAGGATCTGTTCTAGCCGCATTATCCCTGACATACCTGCCTAAGCTGCTTTTAATTTGCAGTGAGGGACTACTTTAAGAGACTGATTGAGGAGATTTTTTTGTCGTCCTAATATTTCACCCTAATCTCCCATGGATCAAATTAGCCTTGTTATTCCTTGTCCTATCAACCAGGAGCAGAGCAAAAAAATGGGTTTTGCTCCCTCTTGCCTTGTTGAGGGCTGAGGGGAACTCGTTGATCTTTCCTAGGCAGGACAGTCCCTGATGGTTGTGCCTTGACTCAGTCAGTGTTTTCTATACATCTTATTCGAACTTGCTCCTGTTCCTTGCTTTGCTTAAAATGCAGCACAAACACTGAACGTGGCACCTGAGGCAAAGAAATATTCCTCTGCCTCGGCCTCCCCAACCAGGGGATGAGATATTCATATTTTATAAGGATCCGCTTTGTAGGTTTCTATGTCTTTCCTCTCCTAGAAAACTGGGCCTAGAAAAGGTTCAGCTCTGGCCAGGCAGATTTGTGGGGTGCTGGATCCACCAAGTGATTCTACAAAGTTTCTGGTATCACAGAATGCCCTGAGTTGGAAGGAACCCACGGGATCATTGAGCCCAGCCCCTGGCCCTGCCCAGACACCCCAACAACCCCACCCTGGGCACCCCTGGCAGCGCTGTCCAAGCCCCCCTGGAGCTCTGGCAGCCTCGGGGCCGTGCCCATTCCCTGGGGAGCCTGGGCAGTGCCCAGCACCCTCTGGGGGAAGAACCTTTCCCTGAGCTCCAGCCTGAGCCTGCCCTGGCCCAGCTCCAGCCGTTCCCTGGGTGCTGTCCCTGGCCCAGGGAGCAGAGATCGGAGCTGCCCCTCGGGAGGAGCTGCAGCCCCCGGGGAGCTCTGCCCTCAGTCTGCTCCAGCTCAACACTCCCAGTGCCCTCAGCTGCTCCTCATGGGCCCCTCCAGACCCTTCCCCATCCCCGTGTCCCTCCTTTGGACACTCCCTCACAGCTTTAGATCTTTTTTTATGTTGTGGTGCCCAAAACTCCCCCAGCCCTGGAGCTGAGGCCGCCCCAGCCCAGAGCAGAGCAGGACAATCCCTCCCTGGCCTGACCAGTGCTGCTGTCCCTGAAGCCCCCAGGACAGGGATGTCCCTCCTGGCTCCAGGGCACTGCTGACTCAGCTCCAACTGGCCATTGTCCAACAAAATCCTGAGGTGACATATGCAAAATAGACATCCAAGGAATCCCCAAAAGCCTGGACGTCAGCAACATTCATTCTTGCACAGAAAACCAGCTCGTCACTAACAGCCCTCAATGTGTTGCTGCTACACCATGGCACGTTTTTCCCAAGTTCTGCTGCAGGAGAGCAGATTTGAAGGTCAAGTGCTGCAGAGCAATTCGTTTCCAGCCAAGCCAAAGCAATTCTGACGCTGTGGCACAAGAGGGTGCAATAGGTTTGCGATAAAACCTAGACACGAGGTGGGTTTGTCCCTTCTGCTGCAACGGTGCCAGTGGAGAAGGTTTTTTTCCTGCTAAGACTTGTCTCACAAACTTAACATCCTGTTAATTGGCGGAGTTGGAGCTGCGCAAGTTTGCCTCATTATTTTCATGTCTTATTCACTCTGAGTATTCCCATAATTATGGTAATTAAACTCCGTGGGTTTTTTAATTATTATTTTTAAAAAATAATCAGAACTATAGTTGAATTATGAGAGTGCCAAAACGAGCCTGGCAAATCGTAATTTTAGTTTGCTGTGTTATAAATCAAAAGCAGACTTGATTTCCCAGCTTGCTGGATGTTTTGTTAACCAGATCACTGCAGCTCTCCTGAGGCCTCCTATGCCAAGAGCTGTCCCTGAAGGAACAATCAGGCTTTATAAATAGCAGCCTTAACAAGAGCATCCCTGCCAGATGCTGCTGGAATAACTCAGGGCCTCGTGCTCAAAGGAAACTCCCTCATCTGGGGGCAGCTGGGCTGGGATTACCTGGGACATCCCCCTGCTCGGGAGATTTCGGAGAAGCCGTGTTGGGATGCCTGCAGATGGGGTCACAAGCTCATTCCCACGTGTCTGGGCTTGCCAGCAGCTCCTCCTGACATGCTCTGGGTTTGCTACGGGAGTTCAGGAGCTGAGCTTGATCTGTTGCTGCCACTCGTGTCCTGTAGAGGAGCAGCAGGGGCTCCTCTCTGGCTGGTGTGGAGCTGCGCATCCCTCGGCACCACGAGCACTGAGCCCGCTCCGAAGGACCCCCAGTGTTCAGCCACAATTACAAGGGGTGCTCCAGGCTCCTGCCTTCCCTGAATCAAGTTTCTTTCTCAGAATCCTTTCTTGTGCCTGTTACGAGCTCTTTTGGCTGGTAACACCGGCCTTACTAAGCAATTAAGGTGCGTGATGGACACCATACTCCAGTTTTTAGGTGAACACTGATTTTTAAACCATAGGATATTTCTGCAAGTCTCCAAAGCAGCATTATTTAAGAAGCACTGGGTGCCAAGATCTGTATCAGGATAGAGTCAGAAAATAGAGTCAGAAAATAGAGTCAGAAATGTTGGGGTTTTGGGCATCTGGGTGATAAGGGTCCAGTGGTGGTTGAACTCTAAAGTTTCAGAAGCTGGCAGGTGTCTGTTTGACTTTAAAGGACTGAGCAGCTCCTGGATGGTTGGAGAGGGAACTTTTCTTACCACTGATGTTCACACACCAGCATGGCTGGCATGGCAGAACTGTGGTGGCCTGCCCAAAAGTGTGCTCTGGCAGGAAAAGAGGACGGGGGAAAGCGTGATGGAGATGGACTCTGTAGGGTCAGACAAGTCATTTGGGGTCAGTGTCAGTTTTATCTCGGACCTGAAGCCTGGTTAAATGTGCTGGGTAAGGGCTTTACTCAGGATCTGAGTATCTGCAGAGTTTCCTGCATCCAAAGCTGGTCACCCCTTCCCTGAGGAAGTGCTTTGGTGCAGTGGATGGAAAGGAAGAGGACCTTGCTGTGGAAACAAGTGACTCCCTGGCACAAGAGTATTCTTCCCAAAATTCCTTCTGGATATACCATAATATGTACCAGCTGAAGGCCTCTTGCTCTGTCTCACCAGAGGCATAGAAATACAGGGGTTGAGATGGCAAAATCAATTTAAATTTATACACCTCCTTCTCTGGGCATCCCTGTGCACAGGAATGTGTTGGTTCATCCCCATGTGCTGGAAAATGAGCCCTTTTCTTTCCGGAGAACTGAAAGTTCTGTAGTTATTTTGGTGGCTTTTTCCCTGATTTATTTGAATGTATTCCATATTGTGCAAGCTGTATAATTTCTTCTATTTCCCAACTGTGTGCCTCTGCTAACTTGAGTTTTCAGATTTCTACGTAGGGGAAAAAGGGAATCATGGGGGAAGTCGTCTCTAAAAAGGGAAGATGATGCTCTTTCCCGTCTGGAGCAGCGCGTGTGAGTGAAGTCAAACAGTTTGAGGCTACCTGATTCCCAGCATGTGGCTTGTGAGGCTCCAAACACGAGAGGCACAGTATATCCTGAGCAACTGCTGGTCCTGTACCACAGGGTGTGTAAACACATGGGTGGAAATATTTGGCTGAGGAACACTTACTTGCAACCCTTAAATATGCGCAATAAGCACACCTTGTGTTCAGCAGCAGCTTCTGTACCTCTCCTGTCTACAGGAGGCTATCAAAAGGCTCAGGAAAACAAATGTCATTTCAGACGAAAGCCTGAAATGAGATTTATAGATGTGTATACATATTTAGGAAGCTCTAAAGACCTTGTGTGTACCGGGGGGTTCTGGGATCATTTCTGGGAAGCTGCTGTCACCAGCAGTGCCCCGTCCTCGCTTACTCATGGAGCTGGGCATGTTCTGCTGCTCGGACAAAGAAGAGCAGGAATGACCAGTTGGGGCACCACAGGGCTCTCAGAGCATCCTGAACTAACAAGCAAAGCATTCCCTGCCTTAACTTCACCCCTGTGTTCATCATCGATGCCTCTTGAACGGGCACTGCTTGCTCTGAGAGCTGGCTCTGCCCTGAAATGGGGGCATTGATCTGGGTCCTTGGGATGGGATTTGTCATCCTGCAGGGCAAAAACAGAGATGTGACACTTCTGGCGTTGTTCCTGAAGTATTTACTTCCAAGGAGACTTTGCACATTGCAGGGCTGGGAGATCAGGGCAGGTGAATTTAAGTCCTTGCTTTGCTGGTAATTTTTTCCTGGTGTTTTTGCCTGTACAGTTTGCCCACTGCAGTAACCACTCAAACATCTGCTGTGAAGTGGAATTCCTGAGTGTGGTGCACAGGGTATTCCATAGGAGGATCCACAGAAACCAGTGCAGGGAGTAGCTGGGAGCTGCTGGTGTTTCTTAATAGGAGTTGCACTGAGGAGAGGGAGGAAAATAGGCACTGAACTTGTAGCTGCCACAGGCTAAACCTGTGTGTCAGCACTTCTGCTCTTGGAAAACTGAGCAGAGCAATTCCTGGCATTAGTAAAGAGCAAATGCCAGCCCAGCCCGTCTCTCCAAACTCTGAGAGATTTGTCTGTGTGAGTTGTGCGGGGAATGCCCACACGTCTGAGCGAGAAATGGGGAGAAATGTGTTGGCAGTCCTTAATTTCTCACCATTAAGAATTATATCTTCAATGGATGGTGTCTAACTCTTTTTCTGCCTTTGCCTTCTACCTCTTCACGGTGCTGGGCTTGCGTGATATGAGCTGGAAAGTTGCTCGTTGTGCCTCTCAGTTCTCCAGAATTGTTGTCACGGTCTGGGAGATGTGACCGCTTTCAAATTCTCCTTGTGTTCTGCTTTGTCCTTGCCTCTCTTCCTTCAGGCTTGCAGTGCTCTGTCTCTTTGATTTAGGGGTGATCTTAAGCCTGTCTTGTTCAGGCTGAGCTGGCACTTTTGGGATGGGAAGCGAATGTGGGTGACTGGAAGAATGTGCTGGATCTGGGTCCCATCTGTCTCTTGTGGGGAATTCCGGGATGTTTTTACACCATCGTGTCCTGGTTGTGGTACAAGCTGCCCCTTTACACCTCTCTCCAACAGCTCAGAGGTGCTGTGACCCAGTTCAGGGAGGGTGCAGCTCTGTGGAGCTCGGCTGGGAGCGAACATCACACTCCACCAGGGATCCAGATGGAAAACGAGTGCTCCAAGCACTCAGAGTGAGCTGCAATCCTTCCCTTCCCAATGAAATAAATCGGAGACAAACTGCACAGGTCTCAGCAAATCCCGCTGCATGTGTGGGTACCTCAGCCTGAGCACCCTGTCCCTGCCCAGTGTCTCCCAGGTATCTCACCAGGCAGCAGATCCATGGCCTGTTTTCCTTCCTTTCAGCATCCCCAGTTCCTGTCACGCCTGTTCTTCTGCCACCTACCTCTCCTTTGGTTACAGAATTCATCTCAGTGGAAAAAAGGATGACTGAGCTCCTCCTAGCTCAGGGCTCAGATCCAGCTGCCCTCCCCAGCCTACTTGTGCAGCTGCAGCTCGGACTCTGCTCACCTGCCCTGTCCTCTCTGTGCCTTAGGAGCAGAAGGGGGTGGGTGAAAGAAGGAATTTATTTACTAATGCTGATAATCCCAAGCTCTGCTTTTAAAGGATAAGATGATGGGAGCAATGAAAATGGATTGACCAGATGATGCGAGTTTTGATCAGTCCATGGTGGTTGTTTTCTGCTTTCTTCAGGCCATCCACCTACTGCTTTACTGCCCTTTAACCTAAACTCCAGCCTTTCAAAGCTCCCTAAAATCCCTGAAGTGTTACTGCACGCAGCATTCTTTTGTATACAAAATATTCTTAGCTAAAAATACACTGAGTACTAAAATTATACAGCTCTTTCCAGAGAATCTCCCTAATTTCTGTAGATTTAGTACATGTCAAGAAGCAATTTAAAGGTCATCTTATTTCCTCATGTTTGTTTAAAAAGAAGTGCTGAGGGCTAACATTTTGGCAAATGCTTGCTGTGAGTTGTACAATTTGTCCTTGTTTTTTTCGATGATGTTGGGTTTCGTCTTGTGGAAGAGAGCAAAGTGGAGCTTGATTTGAAAAATAGGGGGTATTGCAAGCTTTGTGCAGATAAGTAAATATAATTCTTGGAAAGGCAAGATGTATTTTGTCAAAGTCTTGAGGTAGCTGGAAAGGATGATCTTTACCAATTTTTGTCTTCCTGCCTTTTTTTTTTTAAGGAAAGAGATTTTTAAAATGTCTTTCTAATGGCTCGAATTGCTGTTGTCCAACATCTGGCTGCACAGGTGTGGGAGCAGAGCAGTTGACTCCTGGTGGAAGGAGATGTACGTGGAAGTCAGAGGAGGTTTCCCAAAGTGTGGAATCCTGCCTTGAACTCCTCTTTACCCCCCGTGTTTGGGATGCAGATGTTCCAAGATGTTCCATCCACCTGAGAAGCTGAGGTGAGGAGGGGAGAAGATCTGCCTCTGCTGTTTGGAGTGGCAAGGGGAATAATCAGGGAATTGATGGTCTGATCAAACCCTGTGCAGTGGGGATGCAGATGTGGAAGTGAAGGAGTTTTCTGCGAATTCCCTGTGCCAAACCTGGCAGTGGAACAGGACCACGGGCAGCAGGCTGGGGCAATGAAAAGGTGTTTTCAATGCATGAGTTTGGTGTATTTCAGGGGGTATTAAGCCAAATTCTCCTTATCCTAGTGGATCTGGAGTATAATTCCACTTGTCTTAATGGAGATGGATTCCAGATTTACGGTGGTGCTGGAGAGAAGAGGGAAAAGATTATGCACAGAGTGGGTGGGTCGTGGGAAGAAACCCCCCCTTCTTTTCTTTTCTACCACAGTTTTCAATGAGGAATCATGTAGACAGCAGCTTCCAGCCTGCCAATGCAAATTGAGACAAATTAGGGGGTAGATTAACTAATTATTGTAATGTCATGGTAGCAATACTACAGTTCAGGTTGCAGAGGGCTTTCAATTATCAGCTTTATTTTTCACAGTTACTTTTTAATTGGTAATGTATTTGTGTATAAATTAAGGCAAGAAAGCCTCTTGCCTTTTGTTTTATAGTCGTTAAAGAGAGGCCTCAGTGGGTTTGGGACTGGAGGGGGAGAGGGACCCTTTGCAGTGATCGGAACAGACGGTAACGCCCCACCAGGGGCACATTTGTAAGGATGGAAATTCCTTTTTAGACCTCACAGTGGAATAGGAGTTAGATACACATCTGATAAACAGGCTATTTTCAATCTCTGTTTGGGGAGATGAGAAAGTGAAATGTGCAGCTGGCAAGCTCCAGCTCCTCATGTTTCACTCCTCAGAAGGAGACAGTCGCCAAACAAAGGGCCTTAGTGCAGTTATTTTAGCAAGAACTAATATACATACCTGTATGTGTATGTATGGCTCCCTCCAGAGCACAGCTGCAGGAAGAAGCTGTGCAAAAAAAGACAGTTTTGTATTTGCAGTGTTTGGGATGGGACTGAAATTCTCTGCATCCCAAAAAACTTTGATGCGCGCTTTAGGTGTAAACTTGAGTTTCGACTCCTAATGAAAAATCCCCGCCAAATAATCTGTGTTTAACGTTCTGTTTGAGGGGTGCTGTGGCCTCAAAGACAGATTGGGTTTTTTAATTTTTATTTTTTAATGACTGTAGAAAACCTGTGCGTGAGTGTTGATTCTGTTCGGATGTCGGGTTGTCTTACCTGTGATCCTTCCTTGCCTTATATGAGTTAAATTATTAAGGCAAGTGGGACCTTTGGAGGCTCACCAGTGTGTGTATGTGTATATATCTATATATTTATATATATTCCTGTATGTGTGTGTGTGTGTATTGAAATGGTCACCTTGGGACCATCAGTTTTTTTCTGGAAAATAGGTTAAATAACAGCAGGATGAGGAAAACTTGTATGGAGAATGAAATTTCCCTTCCAAGTGGACCCTCAGTGTTTTGTTTGAGCTTTCCAAGAGGTTCGGAGGGGCCTTGTACACCCTGCCTGTCTGAGGAGAGCTGGTGGCTTGGGCTGCCCTGGTGACACCTCTGGAGAATTCCTTTGGGATGGAGCACAATTCCTTTGGGATGGAGCACAATTCCTTTGGGATGGAGCCCTGGGGGCTTGTTCAAGGTGAATCAGATTATAGGAGATGAAACTTCCATACTTATCTGGGATTCCTTCTTGCTCCGAGCCCATCACTTTCTTTCCAAGGCACTGGGATCTGGCCATCCCACCTCCTTGGGAGGTGGGAATTGTCTTGGTACAGCTTGGTGAACCAAGAACTGAAGACCCGGGTGGCCCCGAGGCTGCTCTGAGTGGACACTTCCTTGCTGTGTCGTGAGGAACCATTGATTTTTCCTCAAGAAAACCACAAAAAGCCTCTCAGCCCCATCCAGGCTGTGCTTGCACTTGAACTGAAAGCACTGAGACCCTTTCCTGCTCCTGGGAGCTTTCCATTTGCTGCAGTAGGAAGGGCTGTTAATTTAAGTATGCAATTGATATATGTCATCCAAATCAAAACATCTTGCACGAATGTGATTAAATGAAATTCCTCAAGTATGTTCTTGCCATCTGGAACAACTTTCCCATATTTTGTTGTCTCATTGACTTTTCAAAATTTAACTGAAAATGTATTTTCACTTTTTTTTTTTCCCCCTCCTTTGGTAATGCTTAGTTTTCCTCTCCACTGCACTTCCATAAAAATCTGCAAATCATTTTGGAATAAACATTAAGGGGAGGGAGCCCTTCAAAGTCAGAGCACAATCCTGGTGGGTACTGGAGGCTTCCACTGCGCTGTGATCCCATCGTATCCTATCATTGCCTCTGGGGAACTGGGCATCCCTCTGATTTTAACCAAGGAGTCCTATCCAGTGAGTTATCCTTGGAATTAAGTGGGAAGGATGTGTGGCTGATGTGGTGCCCACATCCTGGCAGCAGATGCCACTTTAGCCTTAGAGGGGCCAGACTGACTTTGTCAGGTCAATGTGACCCCCAGAGAAGCAGGAGACAAAGCAGGAGATAAAGTTCCCATTTGGGATCCCAGTTGTACCCTCCTCATGTTGGACCATCCTGTCAGGAACAGCAGCTTTCCCGAATCTGCTCTTGTGGAAATCGGGGTCAAAACACTCTGTAGGAATTCGGTGCGTAAAATAGAAGTGAATTCCTAAATCCATGGTCCACTTCAAGCTTGTTAAGACTTGCTGCAAACAAAAGCTGCACATGAGAACAAGCTCAGCTAAGCAGAGGTGAAATCCCAAAGCAGGATTTTGGGGTTCCAAAGTTACAGATCACCAGGCTCCTCACTCTTTTTTACTGATCCATTTAAACACAGAAATATGGAGAAATTGTTGCACACACACTGCTGAGTGTGAATTGGAAATGTGCTTCTTCTCAGGCACCCAGCCTGGGATTTTCAGATTTACCTGCATTGTTTCCTTCCCACTTTATTTCTCAATGGCATCTGATTATCTGACTGACTTGAGACAATGCACGATTACAGATTTGCGTGTTTGAATGTTTCTTTTTGCTAAGGTTTGCTTTGGATAATTTTCAGTAAAAACCAATGCCCTCCCACTTCCCAAGCTTGGTTTGCCTGGGCTGCTGAGCGAGTGCACTCTGGAAATAACAAATAAGAGACGCAGCAATCAGTCATTTAACAGATTTGAAAGTACTGAGAGATTCTGGCCTGTAACATAAGCAGCTATGTAAGTACTTTTTTTGTGGCTCACTACTCCTGATGTGAATAATTTACAGAAATAATAATGAGGGAAGACTAAGTAGGGAGAAGTACAAGACATGAAAAGGAAGAAGCCAAAAGTTAGGGTCAGCTGGAAGTGTTTGCAATTTGCAATGTCTATGGGTTTAGGCAACTAAACATTTAAACCACAAAGTGATGAACAACTGGCTTGAGAGTACTTTGAACCTAATGTAGCCCAATTAACTCTTGTTTGAATTCTAGTCTTGGCCTAAATCTGATCCTACTGAAGACAGTAGCAACATCCCCATTGCTTTATGCCTGGACACTTAAAACTGGGCCAGTGCTGATGGTGTAGATTCAGAAAAATGTTTCTTTTTTGTGTGGCAGAGGGAGGAGTTACTTCCATATCTGCATTAGTTTAGTTTTTGACATTTTACTGATGCTGGGTGCCGGTGGCCTTGGTGTCCTGGGGGAGATAAGAGGCATAGGGTAGGTGTGCACATCCTGACCCTGGGGAAGATCCTTTGGGAAGAGGTTCTGCCCCTACACTGACCAGTGAAGGGGTAGAAGGTGGAGCATGGCTTAAGCAGGGTGAAGGCAGACCTGTGCTGAGGCGGTCAGAGGCTGAGGGATGGTCTGGAGCCATCACTGTCCTGGATGGGCAGCAGGGATGGGATTTCCATCAGAGCCATATTTGCCTGGTGAGGAGACATCCTTTGATCACTCCCCAGTCTCTTGACTGCAGAAATTGATACATATAAGGCAAACATTTTTTGCAAGTTTTGGCCCACTCTCCTGCCTCTGACCCCAGTGGGCGTAGGGTGAGTACTTCTGACATTCCCACTCTCAACATTCAAGCAACTTCCTTTCTTTTCCCTGGAGCCCTCACCACGGAACTGCTGTGAAGAAAATGATGAGAAAATGTTGCTGCATCCAAGTTCTTGGTGGTGGTGGCAGTGCTGGAGCTGTGCTGGCTTCCTGACTGGTCCCACCTTGCATCTGTGAACTTACCAACTGGGAAATCTGCTTGTGTCCTTAGAGATGGCCAAGAATGCTTTAATTCAAACATCATTTACTGCTTGAAGTCTCCTGCTTTTGGAAAGCATTCAGCCAGTTGGAGTAGTAAGTTTTCCTGAAATACTCACCAGGAGGGCCTTCCTCAGGTTTGGGGCAGCTCTGTGGCAGTCGTTGGCCTGGGAAGAGGGATAAGGGGCAATTCCTGGTCTGATTAAAGGAGACTGAAGTCTCTGTTCTCAACCACGGCAGTCACCCTCACCTCCCCCTAAATCTCTTGCAGAACAGTTCTCTTGGTACTGCACCAGTGATGTGGAGTGAAGATAAATTTCAAAATCCTGGAGGATTTAGGGGAGCACAGCTGTTGTTCTCTAGCCAGTCCTGCTGCCATGCAAGTGGCTGAATCCTGGGAGACAATAAATTTCCACAGCCCCGTGTCCCCCTTCTCTGTCCCCCCTCCTCGAGTGCCTTACTGAAGAACACCATGGAATAGGAAAACACTGTGCAGCATAAAATACTTATTTAAAGACTTTTAAAAACCAGGTTCCACATTACAGTTCCTAAACTGGGATTTAGGTGTCTGATGTCAAACCCTCATCTTTAAATCTCCGGCCTCAAGGGACAAGCTGTGGGTTATTTTTGCTTTACTTTTTAAGCTGCAGACAGTTGAAGTGGAATTCTGCTTACCTGCCTGGCACCCTTGAAGAAATAGGATGGCAAAGCCACAAGAGGCAAGAAATGTTCCATCATTTGAAGGGTGACATCACCAATGAAGGGTTTTCCATTCAGGAACTTGCACAAGTGCCTGTTAGTGGTTGTTTGGCAGCCCCTGTCAAACGGGCTCTGGATTCGTGTGGTCATTGTTCTAGATTTATTATTCCCTTTTTAAAAGGAATGTTCTTCTATAATCAAGTGGAGCACAGGCAGTATTTATAGTTTTAGATATTTTAATTATTTATTTGTCTAAGGCTTATGTGCACTTTCACCTTGATCAAACTGACCTCCTTTATCAAAATTCCCTGAAAAGCTGGGAAGTTCTAGCCCAGAACTTGATCTCAGCTTTGCAGCTTCCTCCCTTTGCCAGACATGTTAAGCTTTCTAAGCAGCACAAGTAGCTAGAATTTCCCTGTCAGTTCCTATTACAAGAACCTGATTTTAGTTGATTATAACTTTGCCAGACTTGTTCTGCGGAGCTGACGTTTTCCATACTCGATTCTTTTTTTTGGTAAGCTGCAGTTAATATGGCTCATCTGTCTCCTTGCAAGGGAGGGAGCTGGAAAATACCCTGTGTTGTTCATGTGGCCGTTTTTGGAACTGGCAATTTTAGAAGAAGGGATTTTCCTAGTATAAGGAATTAATTCAGATGTCAGCTTTCTCATTTTACGTGGCACTGGTGACTTCAAGAGCTGGAAGTTGGGGCTCAGAGTATTTCTATACTGCTGGTGTAGAGGCTTAGCCAGTTTCTGAGGGGGCCAAATTCTGGTGGTGTGGCTGCTGCTGTTGTAGAATATCAAGTTTTTATCATGCTTGACTGAAGAACTTCAGCCTTATTTGAAGTTTTCACTTCAACTCTAGATTTTAAAGGTTTGGGCAGGAATCTTATCTCTTGATTATTGGGTGTAAAGTATGAAAGCTGGATTTTTTTGTGTGTGTGTTGATGTAGCCAAGTAATAAAGAGTTTATGGCCATAATCAGGATTTTGCTTATAAAATGTGTGTGCTTTTAAATCCTATTTTGTTTTTGAGTACTTTTTGTCTTGACTACGTGTTTTGGTGGTAGACAAATCCACTTTACATGTCTAGTAAAAACTCGAGAACAGCACCCTGCCTAGAACAATTCTGAAATGGATTTGAACCATATTGTGTTTACTTCTGTCTCTAGGTTTTATTGCTGAATGCAAACACTCGTGAAAATGCAAAGCAGAAATAAGAAGGAAGTGAACTTACTTGAACTCTCAGGAAAGAACTTAAACCCCGTTTAACTTATGTAAAACGTGAGATGAGTGCCCAGGTCTGTTCTGATGCAGTTTGGATAAATGTTCCTCTCCTTAATCACAGCAGAGATCAGCCACCAGGGCTTTGTGTGTAAACTCTGTGCACCAGGGCTTACATTGAGGGTGAACTTGGGGGAATGATGTTCCTGGTCATAAAGCAATTAAACTAATGTGTGCTGGAAGAGGAGAGAAGGGAAAGGGGATGTCCTTTGGCCGTGACCATCCCAGCTCTGTACATTATATGAAATGCTGGCTTTGCACCACACAGCTTTGCTCTTCCACTGCCATTCCTCCACAGTGCTCTGTAAAAGCTGAGAATAATTTATCTTAGCATATGTAAGTTTATTTTTTATGTAATTACATGTACCATCGTGTTAACTTTGTGCAAAGGTTGTGCCTATTGTCCTTAGGAAACCAAAGTGATTATCATTGGTTTGTTTTGTTACACAATTGTTTAAATTATAATAAGTTACCATCATTGTTTCTTGAGTCCAGCTGTGTTTATGGATTAAGATCTACTGACTCAAATATTTACAGTGTTCCAAAAATTATGAGAACATGCAGTGCTGGGGGTTTTCCATATGCTGCTTTATTTGAGAGCTCTCCATCACAACTGGAAAAGGAGTCTTGGTCCAGAATAGTTTTGTAAGAGTCGGGTACCTCTTGTGTCTGCCTGGGCCCGTGCTGTGTGTCACTTTGGTGGTGTGGAGAGGCAATTGCAGGTTTCCAGATCAGATTTCTGGTGGTGATGGGTATTGAGTCCTATGGAAAACGTGCCTTGGCTGGGGGCACAGACAGAGCCCTTGAACTCTGGCTAAAGCCAGGGATAACCACATCAAATTCTACCCCCAGATCGCTCCAGTTTAAATATCTTTTTGTGGGTTACCTCCTCCTGCAAGGAGTGTATATGCAGGGCTGTTCAGTTCCTGCACGGGGGCAGCTCCCAGGCAGTCTGTCGATCTCTCCAGAGCAGATTTGTGTGTCTGAGTCAGACCAAGAGTTGTCTTTGCATCTGAGTTGTCATTATGGGCCGGGAACTGGTGTTCTTCACACAAGAGTTGTATTCCCGGCAGGGAGAGACCAAGCCCTCATGCCTCGAGCCACTCAGCTGTGGTTCAGGACCGTGGCTCTGTGCAGGGAAATGTTGTGTTCACTGAAGTCTCTCAGATTTGAGCACGTGCCCGTAACGCTCATGTTTAACACTGTGTTTGTCTTCAAACGCTTCCTCGGGCCGGCTCTGAGCCTGCTGCTCCTGAAGCCGTAAGCCAATCCCAAATGGCAAGGGAGGATTAGGGGGAGCCTTTCCCTCTGGACTGGCTGTTCTGGAGCTGCTGCAGAGCTGCTGTGCTTGGCCTCTGTAGCACTGAGCACCAGCTCCTGCTGACAGCAGGTTATTAAACGTGTTGGGCCACCAGTCAGTCACCATGGCAGTCCCCGAGCTTCCAGGAGGGGAGAGGAAGGGATGTGAGAGTTTGTTGCACTTCTGTCGTGTTCCTGCTGTAAATAGAGTAGAGTCAGTTTGTTGGAAGACTTGAATCACCACATCTCGTCCTGCTCCTCGAATCCGCCCTGTCCGGGCTGTCCAGGCTGTGGGCTCCTGCTTCCATTGCACACAACACATCTTGTGTTATTTTTGGCACCTCCTTTGTGGTTTTTTTGTCTTAGCAGTAATAAACTTCCCATCATTTGCCTGTCATTCATAAACATGAGCTGTTAAAGAGCAAAGCTGTCATGGGAAGCAGATGAGATGCATACCCAGCTTACCAAGACACTGCCCCAGCATCAGTGTGGGCTCTCTGAGGGACCAGAGTCTTGCAGACCCTTTCACAGGGGTTTTTTCTATGTCCTGGTTACATCTCAGTTTTTTGAATTGAGTTGAAGTGCGCGGGTGGCCGCTCTTATGCATCCTTTGTGTTTATGAGGTCCTTTGAGTTAGGTCATACAAGTGTGTGGGCTTTACCTTCAGGTCTGAAACCACAAATATCTTCATTACTGTGGCAAATGGAATTTTTTTTTTTTCCCTTTGGACGTGTATATGGTCTCAAGTGTTTTACCACAAATTGGTCTTTTTTGACCCACTCATCTGATATCACCTCAGTCACGAGCAAGCCCATAGAAGCAAAATGCTCTCACTGTGTTGGTAGCCAGACCAGCTGTGCACAGCCTGGGGATCTCAGCAGATCAGCCCCTGGGTTGTGCCCTGTTGGCAGATCCTTGTGCCCTTCCCAGAGCTGTTCCACTGGTTGGACAGGTGCACTCTCCGCTGAGTTAAGAACTGGCTGGATGGCCGGGCCCAGAGAGTGATGGTGAACGGTGCTGCATCCAGTTGGCAGTTGGTCACTGGTGGTGTCCCTCAGGGATCTCTGCTGGGGCCAGTTTTGTTTAATATTTTTATTGACAACATGGATGAGGGGATTGAGTCTATTGTTAGGAAATTTGCAGATGACACCAAGCTGGGAGCGTGTGTCGATCTGTTGGAAGGTAGGAGGGCTCTGCAAAGAGACCTGAACAGTTGGATAGATGGGCAGAGTCCAATAAGATAAAGTTTAACAAGTCCAAGTGCCGAGTCCTGCACTTTGGCTACAACAAGCCCCTGCAGCGCTACAGGCTGGGGGCAGAGTGGCTGGACAGTGGCCAGGCAGAAAGGGACCTGGGGGTACTGATTGACAGCCGACTGAACATGAGCCAGCGGTGTGCCCAGGTGGCCAAGAAGGTCAATGGCACCTGGCCCTGGATCAGGAAGAGCGTGGCCAGCAGGACCAGGGAAGCCATTCTTCCCCTGTACTCGGCACTGGTGAGGCCACACCTCGAGTGCTGTGTCCAGTTCTGGGCCCCTCAGTTCAGGAAGGATGTTGAGACACTTGAACGTGTCCAAAGGAAGGCGACAAAGCTGGTGAAGGGCTTGGAACACGAGCCCTGTGAGGAACGACTGAGGGAGCCGGGGTTGTTTAGCCTGGAGAAAAGAAGACTCAGGGGTGACCTCATCACTCTCTACAACTCCCTGAAAGGTGGTTGTAGTCAGCTGGGGGTGGTCTCCTTTCCCAGACAACAACTGACGGAACGAGAGGACACAGTCTCTAGCTGTGCCAAGGGAAATTTAGGCTGGATGTTAGGAAAAAGTTTTTTACTGAAAGAGTGATAAAGTTCTGGAATCGCCTGCCCGGGGAGGTGGTGGAGTCACCATCCCTGGATGTGTTTAAAAAAAGATTGGATGTGGCACTCAGTGCCATGGTTTAGTTGAGGTGGTGTTAGGGCATGGGTTGGACTCGGTGATCTTGAAGGTCTCTTCCAGCCTGGTGATTCTGTGATTCTGTTTTCCATGTGAGATTCCCTACGAGTCAGTCACTGGCTCTCCTGACACGAGTGGTGGGTTCTGTTCCACCTGCCCAGCTCGTGCTTGAAGTTAGGGAAGAGTTAAGTCTTGTCTTGAAAGGAGGCCTTGTGGTATTTTGTTTCACTAATAACACCGCAAACCCTGGGTTCTGTCTGTCTGAGGGTTTTTAAAATCTCATCTCTATTGCCTGTAGTGGAATAAAAGTTATTCCCTTGTGCATTGGGAATATCACTAATGGAGCTACAGGCGCTTTATATCCCTCTGTACCTTGCTGAGAAGTCACCTCATTGTGTCTGCCTAATTATAGAGTGAAACACAATCCTCCGTCTGTCTCTATTGTTAATCACTGAGTTTGGATTAAAATATTAACCCAAAGCATGAAGTTGTGTAAGTATGAAAGCAGCATGAAGACAAAGCAAGAAAGCCATCTGTTCTCTCCTTTTCTTCCCTGGGCATATGGAGGCATTTTTTTGTAATGCCAAAGTCCACATATTCCCCTGGAGATGTTTGTTTTTGTTTCAGATATACTTAATTTTTTAATCACCAGTGTTTGTGTGGCTGTGTAGGTGTGAATATCAATGTAGTGATACAATGGAAGGTGGTTGGTGGAGCTGATGTGCTCAACAGCTGTGCTCAGTCTTCTTTGAAGACCCCAGGCTGAAGTGTCCAAAATGTTTTCACTGCCTCTGGGGCTTTGTTTTTGGTGAGTCTTTGAAAAACTGCAACGTTAAACTGAGTAAAAAATAACATCAGCTCCTTTTAAGGTTGTTCAGTATTGTTACCAGTGGTATCTTGTGTTTGGAGGCCAATAAATGTGCTGAAGTGGCAGTCATTTGGAGGATATTTTTCACCAATCTTGAGGCAGCTATTCCATTTGTAATATGGACAGAGAGAAATGTTTTGCCCCTATTTGAAATGATATTTTTAACTTTGGGGGTTGCAGCAATTGAAACAAAAAACGCCCTGACAACTGGTCAGAGGCTCCGTCCTGCAGATGGAGCATTCACAGCCTCAGCCTCACCAGAGCAGGTCTGAAGCCAACCCCAGCCCTGCACAATTTCTTCTTCCAATTTAATTTAATGGAGGCTACTCCCAGTGGTGGGTATGATTTTCTGTCTTAGTGCCCTCTCTGAGTGGGCAGCAGGCCTTTTCCAGAGGTGCTGGAACGTGCAATTTGTGAGCTTTTGCTCGCTAAACTGACAATTTCCAGCAAAAAAGGCTGTGATGAAACACAGGATGGAGGCTGACGAGTGTGGAATAGATAAATGGAAGGGGGAAAGCGGAGTTCTGAAGGAGGGGGAGAGGAAGATGTGAACATTGTTAGCCCCGAGCCTGATCCTGGTGGCAGCCACTGTGGTCGTGTGAGAGAAGCATTTCACAGGGGTGAGCAGGGCTGGAGGTGTGAACAGTCCAGTGTTCATTAACATCAGTAGCTATAATGTCTATTTTTGCATGTGGTATTAAAAATAAAGACTGTTCTTGTGAAATCTGGTCCTTTCATCTGGGGGATTACAGAGAGAAATATCAGCTTAACACTCCAGTAATTATCTAGCACACTTTTATTTTGCTGATTAGAGCTGTGAAACTTCTGAAAGTTTGCATCAAATTTGACTTGTTCATTAAATCTCTGTCGGAACCACGGCACAAGTCAAACCTGAAGGTGACAGATACAGCAGCTCAGTTGTGCTTGCGTAAAACTTGTTTGGCTCACCTGGATGATATCAAAGGGTATGTATTTATTAAAAATATGGATATTTTTAACCCTGATGAATGAGTGAGAAACAAGCAGCTTTAAAAAAAAAAAAAAAAAAAGCTATTTTGGATGATTCACTTAAACCTGAACACTAATGAGCGTTATCGTGCCAACAGTGCAGATGAGATAAAAGAGAGAAAAGAAAATAAGCTATAAATATCTGTGATAATTCTTTAAACCCCTGTTTTTATCAAGTTGTAGTGGATGAACGTTTGACCAGCAGTTCTCTGTGAACATAAGACAGAAATAGCATTCATAGAAATCTCAGATGATAACACATCACTGGCTTCATTGTATATTTTCTGTTTCATGGTGACTACAGAGGATCAGAGTCCACAAAACAGTCTGTGCTCATACAAAAGGCACCCCTGTATAGCAAATGAACAAAATGTTCTTGGATCAAACTCCAGTTTTTATTTTATTTCTTTTTTAGGCCAGAAAAAGTTATTTGAATGCTCCCACAGCTTTCCTCTTCACCTCTTGTACTGTTACATCCTCTGACATCATACTGTGCTTCCAAGGAGAAGTTTATGGTGTCACGAGAAGGGTCTCAGAAGTTCAAGACGTTGTGACACTGAGAGAAAGTGTCTGTATGTTTTCAAACATTATGGAAATTGTAAGCGTGCTTTCCAAAACTGTCAGGAATATATGCTTTGAAAAGATGAATGCCTGTGTGGGATTAACTCCTCATGTTACACATGGACTCTGGAGTGTGTTGTTTTCTCCCACTGCTCTCTGGAGCCCAGTACCTCAAATGGAATCTGACACACCACACCAGATGCTAAATGAGGCCTTTCCAAACTGAGGTGTGTGTGTTTTGTGTGCTGAATGTAATCTCTCCAGACCCACTTTGTGGAGGTCTGATGGGAGCTGGTCCTGCTGTTTTGGAACAATTCACCTGGCTCAGCCACAGCCCATCCCGGTGTGCGTTGGTGTTAACACATGCGTGGGGATGGGTCCCTCCTCCCCCTGCATCCCAGTCACCCCAGTTGAGATGTCCTGCTGGTGTGGAGAGCTGGGTGTGCACGTGGAGAGTGTTTCTAGGAAATGTTGCATAAAGCAGTTCCAAAAAAGAGACAGGCATAGGAAAATGATATTAATTCTATCCCGAAAGCAGATAAAATCCATTTCATATGTTATTACTCTTCTTTTTAAGAAAGGAGAAGCGAATAATTCTAGCAGCTGTTTGTGCTATAAAAAACTGGCGCTGTGTATTCCTGGTTAACACTGAACAGCAGAGCTGCTGCGGATCCCAGGGCTCCCCAGATCATCTCCAAAGTCAGGTTTGCCTGGATAGGAAACAAGAAATGCTCCACTAACGTTGGCACTCACTACCTTGGAGTACAAAGGGCAAGTCAAGATGAGCATAACCAGCTATGACACAGTTCTGGCTTGGGCAGGAGATGTCCCATCCTGGAGAGGGCCGGGAGATGAAAGTGCCCAAGTTTAGGCAAAGGACTGACCTGGTGGGTGGCACAAGGCTGGAAAAGCTCCCTCCTTCATGTTTGACTCAAGCGCTTCTGTGGAGAGTTTTTAGGATAAGAAAGGAGGAGGATGGATGATTATTTTTTTTTTCCCCCGGTGTTCTTACACTGATGATTCGGGTTCTCATCAAGCTGAGCTGAGACCCACGTTCCAGCCTCTGCCCCCCAGGAACTCCTAAGCACTTACAATTCCCTGGTATTTGAGCAGTGCGGTGTTTCTGCCATGTTCAGTGTGGCACTGCGTGAATCTGTCACCTGGTGATGTTGAGCTGCCTGTTAGGCTGTCTTCTAGATAAAGTGCTGTTAACACATCATCTTTTAAAGCATGAGGCTCTCCTATGGCACTGACAGGTAATATATACTTCTTTCCCTGGAAAAAAAAAACCCTTTTCCGTTAGCAATGACTTGCTGATTGCCTATTTATTTTCACAAATCTTCTCATGTCAAAATATTTTGATAAAAGTCTGGCCCACATTAAATAATCAAGAAAATAATTACTACTTCCAATTTTATTTAATTTTTGACTGTCAAATAATCTAACAAGCTTATTTTTAGATCTCAGGAATGCATCTTGTAAGGTGCTGCAGTGAGTGAGCAAAGATGGTTTGTACTCAGATTGGGGAATGGAGGGAAGGGGCTGATTTCCAAGCCTGGCATAGATGAGGAGTGAAAGGGAGAGAAGGAAGGAATACTTTGTGTACAATCTTGACCCAGCAACATTGGGTTAATGATCATAAAGTGGCAGCCAAATTGGTTAATTAGAGAATAAGTGCCTGCTGTTTGCATCTGTCTCATTAAGTCTGAAGAATAAAGCTGCTGAGGAGAGGGACTGAGCAGGGATTGGGGGTGGGTTTGGGGACTGGGCTTCTGGAATTGGTTCTTGAGTTGTTGCCTGACTTTGGGGTTGTTGTGTGTCTTGTTGGGTACAGGGTCAAGCACTCACCTGTAAAATATATTTATCCTTAGTCTGATAGGATGGTCTGAGCCATTACTGTGAAACCTCTTCATTTGAGCACACAGCAGGAATTTCCTGGATTTATGGCACTAATGTTGAAAATGCAGGGAACGAGATGCAGAGAGGGAGGGAGTTAAGGCAGGGCAGGACAGTGAAATTGCAGGTTGAGGGCTTGATTTTTAAAGGAGGATGTGGGTTATTGAAGCAAGGCTTTCAAGGCTGTCCCCAAATGTCTGCTAAGTGTGAAACCCTTCCTCCAACACCAGCCTGGCAATTCTGAGATCGGTGGGAGAGATCGTGTGAAATAGCCAGGATGAGATTTACAGGGATAGGCCTGGGTGGATGGACTTGGGATGACTTGTTTTCTCATTGGTTTTGCTTTTATGGTTGGTTTTGTTTTGTTTGTTTTTCTTGAAGGTGAAAGGAGCGAGAATCTGCCCACGTAGGAAACTCCCTGTAACCTTGCCAGGTTAGGGAGGGGGGATTGGAAAGGGAAGAAGAATGGGAAGACACAGGTAGAGCAGGGCAGGCCAAGAAAGAAGTTTTGGGGAATGATTGTTGTGTTTTCCCTGCAGCCCTTGCGTGCACAGGAAGCACGGGGTAGGGTTCAGGCACTTCTTAGATATTCAAAGTCTGGAAAGGTGACGTGGCACTGGGGAATCCAAACTGGCATCAGGAATGGCAAAAAGAGGAAAACCAGTCCAGGGAGCTGTAACGTGGGACTATTCCACTGGCGTCCTTTTCCTTCCAAAGGCTGAGCATTAACTGTACTTGGAGGCCTGAGATGGGCAGAACGATATCCTGCTTTAGGAGAAAATGGTAATTCAGGGCATATTCCAGAGCATTCCAAGGCCATCAGAGACCTAATCCAAATGAGTGCCTTTCTTGGTCGACTTTGAATCAGGTTGTTGCATCCTACAGCTGAAATTTCCAGCCCCCTCACAAGGATTTTGGACACTTAGTCCCCCATGGAAAATTAAAACGAGATTAGAAGAGCTCAGCCTGCCATTCTAAGTGGATTGAATCAAAAGTAGGAACAGGCTCAGGGTTTTGTTAACAATCAATTGAAACTTAATACTGCAATCCCTTTCAGCATCCACAGGGAGGGAATGCAATATCTCTGGAAAAAGACAGTATTGTATATCACAGAGCAGAATATTCTGTATGGAATATTTATTGGAAAATGATTTACATTCCCTTAATTTTCCCCCAACAAATGTCTGCTCTTTTCTGCCTGGAATTGTCTTCCTAGCCACATTCCTGTTTCTAAAACTGCTAATAGAGCTGATTTAAGTTGTTCATAGCAAATGCTTTTTGTGGAGAGAAAGAATTGTTCTTAAAGTGCATCTGACTAAAATATGCCGAGGTTATTAGCCCTTCACATTTTGCAAATGAATTCACATCTTATTTAAAATTTTAATAGAGCATATATGGCTTGCTTTTTTTAATAACTTCCCTGAAAAGATGATTCTCTTCCCAATAAAAACCAGACTGTGTTCAGTAAAGAAAAACCTAAGGAAAATTTGAGCTAAATTACCCTTTCCCTCAAAAAAGATGTTTGAAGAAATAAAATAGAAAAATAGGTCTCTTTGGGCCCTTTCAAAATGCAAATATCTCTTAATGGGCAGGTTTTGCTTGGCTGTTAAATAGTTGTAGCTGTTCTTGCTTCATTTGGTTTGCACAAACATGGCCTAATTCAAAACGCTTTATTCCTCATGTACCTCTTTGTTTCTACCATCACAGAATGGTTTGGGTTGGAAGGGACCTTAAAAACCCATCTCGTTCCCTCTCGCCTCCCACGGACAGGGACATTTCCCACTGGACCGGGTTGCCCAGAGCTCCATCCAGCCTGGCCTCCCTGCAGCTTGTCCCCCTTGCTGTCTCCTCACCTCTGCCACAGAGGCATTTAGGTTGGGAAAGGCCTCTGAGGTGATCGGTCCAACCCTAAACCTGACACTGCCAATCCACCACTAAACCACGTCCCTACGCAGAGGTGTTGTCCCTGTGAGAACAAGGGACACGGAGCAGTGGATGAGGTGACAACTCCGTGCCCCTAAGGGGTGGCAGAGGGGCACAGGGGCCTGGGAAAAAGGGACAGGCAGTGGGGCTGTGTGCTGGATCCTTGGGCACAAGGGCACCATGACCAGGCTTGATGGGCTTGCACCTTGCAACTTACCCAAAAAGCTCATTTTTGTCTCCACCGGGACTGTGGGGGCTGAGTCCACCCTCGTGTCAGCTCTTCTGTCACAGCAGTGTTTAAGTCCACCTTCACCAGAGAATCCAGCCCTGATTAAAGCATGGAAAGCCCAAAAAGCCGTTGACGGCAAGAGTAAGTATGAAGTTTCCAACAGAGAGTTGTTCTGGATTTAATTCTTGCCACATATAAACAAGGGCTCCACCAGTTGTGCTTTGGTTTTGGAATTAGCTTGATTTGAAATCAACCAGAACACTTGTCCTGACAATAGATCACTTTTATCTTGCATGATGTGGTTCCATTAGGAAAGATTTGATAACACTGTCAGGGTAGAATTGCTGATTTCAATCTTGTCTGGTTTCCCTCTCTGCACTTTGGCAACTAAAGAAATATTTTGCTTTTCTGTGTAGTTTTCCATTGAATAACTGGGGCATCTCAGTAGTATCTTAAAAAGAAAAGGCTGCCAGCTGCTGTCTTAATGTTCTCAAAGTGAAGCATCGCAAACGTTTCTCCTGCCTCTGCTGACTTGCAGCTGCTGTGTTCATTTATTAACGTGGGAATCTGTAAGATTTAGTCTCTAATTAAATGTTGAGAAGTCTGTAGCATGGGTGCTGGACATTTTATCAGGATGCACAAGACCTCGCCTTTCTGGGGTTGAACTGCAGCTCTTTGTTCCTGTAAAAATGCTAACCTGATGTTAGAGAAAAGGGCAAACTTTCTGCCCTGGGGCCCGGGTTGGACTGAAAAAGGAGCAGAAGGGGTATGAGAGCAGCTGGAGAAAGGTGTTGTGATGGCATTGAGATGTCGTCCCAGTTCAGCACCGTTCTTTACCGGCACCAGACCCTCCTTCCTGTGACACTGTAGGGCAACATTCATCTCATGCCGGTTTCTTTCCTCCCTCAGAGTTAAAACGGGGTGTAATGAACGCGAGCCCCTCGGTCATGTGGCATTTGGCCACTGCACTGCTGGGACAATGCTGGTCTGTCTACCCTGAATAACCAAAGCTGCAGGTCCTGCCCCCCACAAAAATTAACTCTGTCCCAGGTGAGATCTGAACACGTTCTCCCCAACTCACAGGCACAGGAGAACCTCTGGAAGAGCTGGAGAGGGGTCATGTCATGGGAGACCGTGTCCTGAGTGAAATATTCCGGCGTTGACAATATCTCTGTTTAAATTCTTCAGGCAAATCTGTGTGGAATAGAGTTGGTTTGGATTTACATTTAAAACACAAAAGTAAGTTGAACTCTGAATTTCTAATCATCTTCTAGGTCCTGATGCTTTGTGACTCGGGCTTAGCTCTTACGTGTCCCGTTATTATCAGTGATATGTTAAAACTTTACAGCCAAGTACCATATTCCCTGTGATACTGAAATATAGAACATACTTGGAGTTCTTTGCCTTTCCTTCTAATCTTTCAGCAACCTAATACTTTCTGACTTCCCTCTCTCAAACCAGGGACAGCCTTTTCTCTTTATCAGGGAATTCTGGTTTCAATCAGAAGGTGTCAGCAGCTCAGACTTCAGGGATACAGTCAAGTAGTGTGAGATTATTGATAATTTTGCAAGAATGACCACACCAAACACTGTAAATGGTTGCAGATACTCCGTGGCAATCATAGGAATAAGTTTTAACATGCCATGAGGTACATATGGGAGATGCTTTTATTTAATCAAAAGCAAAGAAAACTAGAAGCCACAAGACAAGTTATTTCTCTAAACTTTTTTTTTTCTAAAAGCCAAGTGCAATATTGTAGGGTTTAGATCTAATAAAGACCCCAAATCTTTGTAAATAGGGTGGAAGATTTTCTTGGAGCTGAGGATCTGTTGGGAGCCCGTTTCCTTTCAAGTATTTCAGTCAAGTCTCCGTCTCCTGCAGCACTCGTGTAGTACAGAACCCTTTTGCAACTGCTCCTTTGAAAACACTGGAATTATTTCTCGGTACGGGAGCTCTAGACCTGTCTTACACCTGTTCCTCTAAAACACCTGTGCCTCCAGGATCCTCATGGAATACGCATAATTTATACTGACAGAAACTGCTTTTGCTGATGTTACTTGACAACCATCCAGTGCCTGAGAAGTGCTGATAAATGTGCTTTTCTAGGGCTGCACTGGAAGAGCTTTTCCTGACAAACACCACAAAAGCTGCCCCTGTTCCTCGCTGGAGTTGACATTGATGGCCACGCTGGCAAACTCCCTGTGTGGATTTAGGATCCGTGCTGGAGTCAGGCATTTCCCAGACTGCCACCACGGTTCCAGCTCTTAATTATTTGGTGGGTTTTTTTTTTTTTTTCTAGAAAGCCAGAATTTGGGCATGGTAGGTGCATGTGTGGCAATCCCTTTGCTTGTGCCAAGGTTGGCTCCAGCTCTGCACCTCCCTGGAGGAGCTTTGGTGGGTTTGAATTCAGCTCTTGGAAAATGTTGTGCTGGGGAGTGGAAGAAAAGGAGGAGTCGGGCGTTTACAGGGCCTTGAAAACAAAATGCTCCTTTTCACAGGAGGATTTTTAGGATTGGTTTGGGGGAGGGCAGCAAGGAGCTTGTTGAGAGGTAAAGGGAATATCTCATTAATGATTTAATAATGAGCTGTAAAAGTTCTGACTCTTTGTAACTTCTGAGGATGGAAAATGTTTCTTGGAATGCTGCAAGCCCCACAAAGGCTGGGGCAGATCCTGGCTGCCTCTGTGTAGGGTCTTTGATAGAGTCTGACTTTACCTCTTTCCTCCAGTCCCTTAGGCCTTAGAAAAGATTAATCACAGTGTGGTGGGAAGCACATGGAAATAGCAGAGAGATGAGAAATGAGAGCGGGCGAGAGGAGGAAAAAAGCCCCAACATGAAACACTGTTTTCTTTCTGGTAGGGCTCGGGCAGGAATAAATTGCCAATGATCTCACTTTGGAGCAATGTCAGTTTATTTGTACTGACTCTGAACTGACCATTTCACAGGGGCTTCTCGGCTCTGCTGTGCAAGGGAAGAGCCCTGGAATGACACGGATTTTATGGACAACAGGCCCAGGGCTTTGGGCTGGGGACATCCAGCCACAGCCCAGCTCAGCCCAAGGAAAGGGCTCTGGTTTAAACCTTAGGCCTGTCCCGGTCAAATCAGTGTGGATATGCTGTAAAGGTTATGCTGCTCGTGTGCAGTCCGGAGGTGGGCACAGCACACCCTGCTCTGGGTTCTGCAGGAGAAACGGGGCAGATCAGAGCCCAGCGAAATAGGGGGAATTAATTGAAACCTGACAGCCCTGAAATCAAAATCCCTGGAGTGTTCAACAGCAAGGGCTTGGAAAGAGTCCAGGAAGGGCCAGGCCATGGTATAGATTTGCCTTTCCTGCAGTTCTAAGCCTTCCTTCTGTGTTATGTCTCTAGCTTGGAAGAATGTGAGTGTTTTTCTGCAGCAAGTTCTTGTGGCCTTTGTTGCTCCAGCAGCAGCTAAGGGGAGTGCTGGAGTTAAGGAATGAATCTTGAAATTGGTGTGCAACAATTCAGATCCTGTGTGTGCTGCCTGTGACCTGGATTGCCGTCAGTAAAGTCATTTATTCCCTCTGGGTTTCAACTTTCCCCCTAGGAAATGTGGTCAATGAGATTTTCTTTGCCTTCTGTCGCTACAGGGATGGGGCCACTCGTGACCTGAGTGCATGTGAAGCCCCTCACAGAACCAGGCTGTTGCTTTGTCCAGGCCTGGGGGTGTTTTTCAATGAAATATTACCAATAACACAAGTGGAAACTCCTGCTGGAGTGAGCAGGGAAGCCTCTGTGGCTTCCAGCTTGCGAGCAACCTTTGTCAAGCAAGCACGGCACACGGAGAGGCTGTGAGCTCCCCAAAGCCCTGCCTGCCCCTTTCCTCGCCGCAGATTTTGCCTGGGAATGGCTCTAACCCCGTAAATCCTCCTGCACGAGGCAGCACTCCCACCCCGTGCACAGTGAGGGAGAGCAGAGGCTGCACGAAGGTGCCGCACGTTCCCAACCTCGTCCTGCTAAGAGTTGGAAGGTGCCCAAACATCTCTCTGAGCAGTGTTAGCACTTTGTGTTTTCTTGGTCGTAAAGCTCAAGTGTTTAGTTAATGTCTGCACAGGTGGTTAAATACAATGGCTCCCTCTGCCAAGTTACAGATCTGAAATTTACTGGAAAGCAAAAAAAAAAAAAAAAAAAAAAAAAATCATAAAGCCCAAGTTTATTCATGGTTTTTGCAGGCTGTAAATGTAAGGAAATGAGACCACTCATGCAGATGGGCATAATGTATGCCTAGTGTGACACCTAAAAACGCTACTCAGTAATTGCACGCCATGAGGCTCAAAGCAGTGGGCAGAAGTCCCCTGTAACTTGGACACACGGTTTGTATTTTACAGACCATGTTCAGCCAGCGTGACTGTTTTGCAAGCACTGCCGTAGAAAGGCTGTGTAAAGCAAAGCATATTTTAAACTGAGCCCAAATACCTTGCTGAGAAAGAGCTGTCATGCAGGGGCTGTGAGATTGGTGGGGAGAGGATTCTGCACTTGGCTCGGAACAGCCTGAGAGGTGGCTCCCCAAGTAACAGTGCGAGGGACAAGCACCAAAGTAAATCCACTCCCAGTTTTGTGCTTCCGTTGTCTTCCTGATCCTGGGATGATCTGAGTGACCAACACCAATCTGAATATCCTTGGGGCAGCAGGCAAATTTTGATCTGTTTCTGGATGTAAATGTAATTTAGTATGAGTAACTTGGATAATTTTTTTCCAGACCGATCACTCCAGGGGAGGGTTCCCTCCCTAGGAAAGAAGGACCTAGAAATCTGTGGGTAATGGAATCCTGCCCTGTGTTTGAGAAACAGTGATGGGATGTTTTCAGGAACCGAGCAGGTGCTGGGACAGCAGAGTGTCCCAGGCTGCTGCAGGTGGCAGGACAGGGGCAGTCAGGGTGCACCAGGCAGCCAAGCTCATCTTCCTCAGTTTAGCACCATGGAAAGAGGAACACGAAGCTGCTGGGGAGGTGTCCTCTCAGGAAACGATCTGAAAATCACTCCTCTGAGGCACGGCTGGTATTGCTGCTGACCTGCTTCCAGTTCTGGCTTGCTAGATAGAAAAAACATCGGTTAGGTTTGCTTCTTCCCCCCGGTTCCCATGTCATCTTTAGGTTGTTAGCAAAGAGAATTTTTATTCTGCTCCTGCAAGCTCTGTATGTTCATAACCTTCCTGCAACAGAAGTGCACTTGTATATTCATGAGGAACACACGTGCCACACGTGACTGTCAGGCCTTTGGAAGCGAGGCTTAATTTGGGAATACTCGAGGATGGATGTGAACAGAACACCTTGACTGGCTGAGCTCCTCGAGGGGCTGAGGGCACCTATTGTTGTTGTTGTTGTTATCAGCAGTATCACTGCTATCTTTTCTGAAGATAAAGTGCTCAGTGGCTCTGTGGTGCCTCCGAGGTGGTCCTCCCACCCCCTCAATGCCCAAGGAGGAGTGTGGACAAGCCCCTGTGCTCAGACAACAGCCAGGAGTGTTTTAATGATCCACCTTCTCTGTGGGGCTGAGCTGGGAGGCGAGGAGGTACCTCCTGTGCCCCGCTGAACTTGTGTTGTTTGGCTATCGGGATCTATTTGAAGCACCCCCAAGGAAAGGATGACTAAAGCAGCCCCCAAGTGACACATGTTCCTCTCTGCTGCTTCACAGGGGAAGGCTCCAAGGTCTGTTGGTGGGATGGAACTTCCTGCTGAGAAGACAACTCAAGCTGGCTAGAGATTAAATAACACTTTTAACTGCCTGATACTGTGAGGCTTAAAAGAAGGGAAAAAAAGACATGCAGTGTCACCTAGGGAGTAAACCAAAGCTCGCTGAAGCCCATTGAAAGGCTTCCACTGAATTCAGCAGGTATTGGAGCGAGCTGCCAGTATCGTGCTGATGTGACCTCAGGTTACAGCTGTGCCACTGCCACCAAAGGAGGCTGCTCAGGTTTGGAGCTCAGCATCTATCCCAGCAAAGGCAAAAAGAAAGGGAAGGGGTGGGATCGAATGTGGAGCTCATTTCTGTTGCTCTCAGTTTATAGACTGGATTTATCACCCCTAGCTGCAATGATTTCTCCGTGTTAGACACCTGCCCTTCCCCACGGCCAGCTCATAAATGACACTGCTCTTTAATATAATGGCTCGAAAGGTACAAAGGGTAAGTTGCAGCTGAAGCAATGTTTAATTTGGCTTTTGTGGCTCAGACAGCTAAGGAGCTGTGGGCACGTCAGTTTGAATTTGAGCTGCAGCCCTGTGTCAGGCACCCAGCCCCAGCTCCAGCATGTACCACAGTGCCCCCAGCCAGGGCCTCGCGCTTCAGGCGGCGCCGTACTTCAGGGAGCACTTAACATATGAAAGAATTCATTCCTGGTTTGAATTTGAGCAGCTCTACAGTGCATTGTACTTTATTACAATGCTTCTGAATTGCTTTCATAATTTCCCCTGTGCCACCACCCGACTGTAATTCTCCTCCCGTGCACGGCTCGGCACAGGGCTGGCGGCAGCTCCTCGGGATGTTTTGCATTCCCCATCATCTCTGCACCAGCCTGAAGGAATTTCAATTCACACCAGTCCTGTATGGGGAACCGAGTGTGATTATGTCCTGTAAGTGAGGAAAAATAAGAGGGAGAGAGGTGAATGCTGTGCATGAATTCGGTGGCAGCCCGTGGCAGGAGGGAGATGCCATCTCAGCTGCCTACTTGATTTTGGGTTGGTTTGTACCGTAACTGCATTGTAGGGGGAAAAAACCAAATCTTTTGATGGACTAAAACTCATGGCCATCCTGACAGAGGCAATGCACAGCCTTCAGCACTCGCATATGTTCCAGTTTTAATTACACATTTTTTTGAGTTTAAGGGTTTCCCTTGAGATGTGCTTATTCTTCTGTTGGAACCTTGGGAAAGTGAGGTCAAAGGAGAAGATGAGTTGTGTTTAAAATAAATATCCTTCTTATTGCTGTCTTTTCTGGAGCTGCAGAGCCCTTCAAGGTGTTAAGCAAAGCGATCAGTAAGATTTACTCTCATCTTGGTCCCATGAACACGTTGGGATTGTTGCATTAGGGAGGTGCTCAGCATCCAGAGACCCCCATCCTCTGCTGTAATTTCAGAGAAGAAAACTGGATGCAAAGTTCCCTCTTAATAAATGAGTCCTCATTTATCATCACTTACTGTCTTAGGAAAATGAGAGATTGTTTTTCCAAGTGATCTTGCAGCATTGGGAAGACTTTTGCAGCTTTGACTCATTGTGATTATTCCCAAGTGTTGTCATCAGTTCTTCCTGTATTTATGTGAAATTGCTCTAAGCCTGTGCTTAGCTCCCAAAGCTGATCACAGTGCTTTGAATAGGAAAAACCCCACATCCCCAATCCCTGCTTCTGCTCTAAAACACGATTTGTTTCATTCACTCTCTTACTGCTGGGGGATGCCAATCTGAACCTTCCACAGAGCCCAAATATTCTATTTTTTTTAATACTTTTGAGGCTATTACTCATTGTATAGGTTACATACATTGGTTATAGATAAGGAGGGGCTGAAAAGAAAGTCACAGAGATCACTGTACAATTGTCATTAAACCTGTACCACGCTGCTCTGTTCTCTGAATGTCTGAACACGCTCTAGCCATGATTTTCTGCTGCACTGCATGTAGTGGTTGCATCCATCAAGGCAGAAGTGTTTCTAAATTTGACTGTGGATAATTAAACTCACTTTAATGTAAATGACTGTGCTGCAGCTCCCAGGGTGAAGATGTGTCACTTATGTTTCCTATAAACATTAGGGAGAATCGGCCCCACGGAGCAGGGACTGACACAAACTCCTACAATCCCAGACTCAGCAGAGTCAGGGATTATCAAGTAAAGGGGTAAATGCTTGTTAGTACAATCCAGAAAGGGTGCCTAATTTAGGTTATGCACACTAAGTAGTCAAAAGACCAAGATGATTGGAGGGATGGAGCAGCTCTGCTGTGAGGAGAGACTGAGAGACTGGGATTGTTCAGCCTGGAGAGGAGAAGCTTTGGAGTCACCAAATTGTGGCCTTCCAGTGCCTGGAAAGAACTGCAAGAAAGATGGAGAGAGACAATTTACAAGGTCTGAAGTGATGCCACGAGGGAGAACGGCTTCAAACTGCCAGAGGGGATATTTAGATTGAATATTGGGAAGAAATCCTTCTGTGTAAAGGGTGGGGAGGCCCTGGCACAGGGTGTCCAGAGAAGCTGGGGCTGCCCCTGGATCCCTGGCAGTGTCCAAGGCCAGGCTGGAGGGGGCTTGGAGCCACCTGGCATAGTGGAAGGTGTCCCTGCCCCTGGCAGGGGTGGGAATGAGATGAGCTTTAAGGTCCTTCTCACCCAAACCATTCCATAATTCCATGAAAATGGGAGGTTTTTTAGCCCCTGGCCTTCCCTTGCCTCCTGCCGACCGCTGCCAGCTGCTGCTGTTCCCAGATCCCGAAGCACGAGCAGTGCTGAGGCAACAGCTGAAGCCCTGTGCAAAGCCACACATGAAAAGTGAAGTTTATTTCTGTCAGCTCAGTTTAGTTTGGAGCCTGAGTGTATCTGCCTGGGGCAGCCATAATGTGAGGATGGCAATCATGACTTTCTGTATGAACAGGGCATAAAAACTGGCTGTATTCTCTTCAGCAAGTAAACACTCTCATTTTATGCCAGGGTTTCTAATAAAGGCTCCTTTCTCTGATTCCCTCCCCATCCAGATGTTTCTCCGTTACCAGCGTAGCATAGAAACATCTTCAGCTCTTATGGCCACCATCAAAATATTCCCTACACCGCTGCCTTAATGTCATCTTTTCTGCTCTATTCATTCCATTCCAAGCATGTACTGTATTTTTCTTTTTAGAAAGAGTGCAACTTCTTCTAAGAAACTTTTTCTCCCACACTGAATATCTTTCCCAAAGCATGAGAACATTCTACCCTTTCATTTTGCTCACCAGACATCGCACGATTTGCAATGGAAACTGGCAAGAACATTTAAAATAATAAAAATAAAAATTGTGCTCATCTCAGAACTGAGAGATGAGTGCATTTGCTGAGAGATGTAGGGGTTTGGAGCCCTGTGATTGAAGTCTCCAGGAATGTTAACTGAATTTTAATTTGTGTTTTACAGAACGATATGTATGGAGCGAGTGTAGGAGAGGTCAGGGGAGGGTAAGAGAGACCGAGCCACGCTGGGTAAATGCATCACTTAGTGCGCATTGAGCAGGTTTTTGGTTACTGCAGCTTTCAGATTTGTGCTCTAATCTTTATTGATTTAACGAGGGCTCTCACACAGTAATTAATGCGGCATCAGTCGTGCCCAGTGCTCTTGGAAAAGCTGTGTATTAGCACTGCTCCTGCTGCTGTGGGCTCTGCTGGGGCTGCACGGGGCAAAAGTGTGCGTGGATCCTTGGACTGGCTTAGAAACAGTGGAAGTATGAGGTAAAGGGATGTTTGTCTCCCCAGTTGCCTGCTTTTTTTGTGGGTGAAAGCTTGGGCATCTTTTGGTTTTTTTCTTGGAACGGTTGTTGACTTGCCTCAGTCTTTCAGGATCCCCTATCAGACCTCTGGCCTGGCTTTGTGCAGGAATTTATTTCCCTAAGATCTCACGAATCCTGGTCCAAAAGCAGTACATAATTTTAGCTCCACTCAAATGGAATTAAGGAATTCAAAGGAAGTGTTGGAGACGGCCCCAAAATTGAGGATTCCTTTCAAAATAATAATAGAAAAGCCTTGATTCCGCTCTGTTCCTTCCATAGGCCACAAGACTGAGCTGATAACTGCAAGCCAATTTTTAAATGCTGAGAACTTTCCAAGGAAACATCCTGTGTGTTGACTGGTGAAAGCAGCATTGATTGCTGTGTGTGGGACCACTCAAACCAGAACTGAACTGGTCTTTAGCGGAACTGGCTTTCCCCTAGGCGTGGAGCTCAGCTCTACCTGTTCTGCTCTAGTTCTGTAGTAATATTCCTTAAAAGTAGTTATTCTATTAAAAATATATATATAAAATACACATTAAAATAACTATTCTTAAAAAAAGGAATTGCTCTTTAGCTGGTCTTGAAGTAGGTTTTTGGTTGATACCAGGGTGAGGAGGATGGCAAGGAATCCAAAGGGGAGTTTTACCTGAGAACTGATTCACCACACTGAATCAGGCGGTGGCACTCAAGTTTTGTGGGCTTCTGTCATTATTCTGGACAGAGACTCTTTGCTGGGACAGAGCCCGTGGAGCTCTGGGTTGGTTGGTGGAGGTGGGTCAAGGTGAGTGCCCTCTGCAGCTTTTGTGCACAGCATCCTCCTCAAGTGACATCAGCTCTGTTTTCATCTCTGAGAACACGAAGCTGTTTTGGAGCCTGGGCATTTCTCCTGCTGTTTGGTGCTCCTGGGGTGTCTCCTGGCACACAGCTCCAGCTGAGGGAGCAGTGAGGAGGAAGGGTCACGTGGCAAGTGGGGATCTGAAATGATGCTCAGAGATCAAGGGGAGCAAAGGTTTGGCTTCCCCAGCACTGTCAGACCTTGTTGACGTTTCTCCCTCAACCCTTAATCCACAAAGTGAGACTAAAAAAACCTCCTCAGATGCTGGCAGAGGGTGATTTCAATATCATTTGTGAGGTATTTGCATCCAGATTCTTGAAGAATTCCAGCATCTTTTTCCTATTTTAAAGTCGCTGAATGAAGCATCGAAATAAATCAATCGCATGGTTTGGGGCTGGCTTTATTTGTGAGGTTTTTTCAGTTTTTTGGTTTGGTAAAACCACAATAAACTCGTTTTGGATGAAGGCCAGGCTTCTCTTTGAAGTCCTGTGAAGCAGCACACAAAGTTATGCTCCTCTCTCCTTGCTCCGCAGCAATAAGGGAGTGATGGACTGGGAGCTGCGAGCAGCGGTCCAGCTGTTCCCACACAAATCCTTCACTTGGATGAAAGGAGACTGTGGCTGTTAAAATGATAGCAGGGAATGGCATCAGAAACACGACAGACAGATGGATGTTACTGTAACAGCTGTAAAAGGCCCATATGAGAAAACTGGGATAAAGACTCATTTATTCCACTTCAGCTCTATTGCATTGTTTTATTCCTGAATGGATTGGGTACTTGGTGATCCAATGGCAACATAATTCCACTTGTAAAATGATAATGCACAATTAGCAAACTGTCAGGTACAGCCAGCTGGAGGACTGGCTGCTGGCATCCTGCATTTGCCCAAATCAAAAAGTGGGGAATTTGTTAGCGAGACCCAGCTTCAGGGAGTGGGGGCCTGTTGAAGTGAAAGTGCTGTTTCCTTCCTCTTCAGGTTTTTCCTGTCCTTGAAAACAGGGAGCTGCTGTTCTCCAGGTTTAAGGGAGAGGATCCAGAACAAAGCCATTGAGGTTACTGGAGACAAAAGGGCTGGGCTGGGCTGGGAGGGGATGGAGCAGATCCCTACGACCAACCCATAGCTCCTTGGAGGGGTGTTACGAGCTGGGGGAGATGCTGCAGTGCCAGATAGTAAAACAAGGGTGCAGGGGCTGTAAAACAGCTGCTTGGAAACTCCGAGCTGAATATTAGGAAGATAATTTTCCCTAGAAAGGAAGTCCAGGCCTGGGATGGGCTGTCTAGACAGGCTGTGGAAGCGCCATCCTTGGAGGATGTGGAGCCTTGGCTAAACCCGAGCCAGCCTTGGCCATGGGCCCACGCTGAGCAGGACAACGAGAGGGCCCTCACGGCCAATAATTCTGTGATAAGAGAGGTTGGAAGGGAACAGCTGTATCTGCAAAAACATTTATTTTAATCCTCGCCATTGGACAGAAGCAGCGGAGGGAGGGCAATCCTGAGGAAAGCATTTCTTAGAAATGTGGAAAAAAGAACACCTCAAACATCTAATAAAACAATGAGACATGCAGATACTGTATTGTACTTTGGGCATCTTAAAAACCCAATTCTGCAGCATCTCAAGTGATACCCATCCCTTTGTGTGCACGTCAAACACCAGTGGATCTGTCACAGCTCTTCTTCACTTTGGGCCAATTAAGCATAGATTCCATGGGCTCCTTATTTCCAGCACCGTATAAACAAAATTTGGTTTATTCTGTTTACTCATTTGGAAAAGAGCTAATACTTTGGGTGTGTATTCTAAGATTTTTTGAACTCACTTCAATATTTTTTCCTGTGTCATAACAGTTGGCCGGTAGCAGGAAAGTGGAGCAATCTGTGGGTTGTGGCTGAAATCAGAACCACGTACCAGAGGCTGGTTTGATCTTGTATGTCAGTTGTTACTACAAAAAAAAAAAAAAAAAGAAACAAAAAAAGGGAAAAAGACTGCTTGGTTGAATTTGAAGATAAGAGGAAAATCTCCTGAGAAAAAAATTAAAAAGGAATACTTGGAGCCAGTAGCAGTTATTGGGCTTTCAAATGGTCAGGGTTTTTCAAAGACTGCACTCTTCTCCCTGGAAAGTGTGAGCTGGCCCTGGTTTTGTGGAGTCATGGGAGCAGCAGGTGGGCACAGCCTGGTGACATCCCTCTCTTTGCAGTGGCACCTCAGTGCTGTGACACCTCGAAAGGGCAGATCCCCGACAGAGGACAAAGAAACCCTGTCCAACCTCAGTGCTCATGCTGGGGAGGTGATATTTTTCTGCACATAAACTTCCTAAAATCCTGTGTTGGATCTTCCCAAGCTGCAGAACAGGGAACGGGGTTTGAAGATCCCTGTGAAATGGCAGAACTCCTGGGGCTTTGGCCCAGATCAGGCACTTCAGCCGTATTTTCAATAACTCCTGTCCTCTGCGCGATGTTTCCCGTACAGGATCGCGTCTCTTGAGGGCACGCTTGTCACGCCTGCCTTGGGGAAATTACCTTGAAGGTGCTCTGCCAGAAACCTCATTCTGGGCTGTTCCAGTTTGCTTCCTAATGGCTGAACGGTTGAGTTATCGTGGGAGCTTAGTCACATCAAGATACTGCTCAGAGCAAGCCCTGATTCATTTAGCTGCATAGGAGGTTTTGGGAGATGATGGCTTCATCATGAGTCAGTTCTTCATTATCGCATTCCTCTGACGTTACACAGCAATATTGGAGCTGCCACGAGCAAAAACAGATGAATGATACCAGATTAGATGGACCTTGTCTCTGATAATGGTGAACGTGTCATGCCTCAGACGGATGCGAAGAGCCAAGTGCTGCATCAGGCTGCTCATGCGAGGAGACAGAAGCCTTTCCCAGCCCTGCCTGCACTCAGCTTAAATATAGAAATGGGAAAGTGACTTTGCAGCTTGATTTCAGCTATTCCTAACCGTGCCTAATCATTCTTTTTGAAAAGCTTGTTAAGGTATTCTCGTCAATTAGCACTTGTTTCAGTGAGCTTCACGGATTAATTAGATGTTGCATTACAAAAATAATTATGCCTTTTAACCATTTTCGGTTATTTACTTCCTTAAATGTTGGGTTTGTGAGGCAGAGACTGGCTTGGTGCCACAGTCATTTGGGTAGAATCTAACACAGATTAATGAGCAAACTTGAAAAGCAAGCAGTGAGTTCCCCAATGTTTTGTAATTAAGCAGTTTGATTAAAAACAACTGGAACAACTCTGTGCACTGAGAAACAAAGTGGGAACAGCTCTCTGCATTGAGACCTCTGGAACAACAAGTATCAAACCCAGGGCTGAAAGCAATTTAGGGAGCTTGAAAGTTTTCTTGGCTACCTGATGGTTTCCTCGGAGAGGGTTTTGAAGAGTAGGCATTGAAGCAGTGCAGATGTTCTTCCCCAGCCTTCAAATGCACAAACACAGTGACAGAGGGATACGCTGACTTTTTTTTGAGGCAGGAACTCAAACGCTTGTCCTGACACGCTTGTGCTGCTCTATGGACACAGCTCACGTAGTTAAAAGGAGGTGGCTTTTGAACACGAGTTGAGAATTTGTGCAATCAGCTTTAAGGGAGCTCTGCCTCACCATGAGCCAGTGAGACCTAAACCAAGCCCTTAAAAGTGCCTGTGCACAAAGGGCCTGTGGCCAGAATGGGTTCTGTTACCTGTGTGGGACCAAAGGCCTAAAACTGCTACTGGGGTAAAACTCCAGCCCCGATTTCGGGGAAGCTTTGCTAATTTACACCACCTGAAGGCCGGCTCAAAGCAAAAACCAGGCATTGTGAGTGCCCTGACTGTGATTATCCCAGGGCTTCATCCTGCTGGACCCTGTGCATGCGCGAGCAGGGTTGTAATCGATGTGAGCAAGGCTGGGCTGAAAGAGCTGATACTGCAGCTGGAGTGGGAGGCAGAGCTCAATGTTGTTCACCTTGCATTAAGGACGAGTCAGGTAGACAGAAAAATACACATGTTCTTCTCCTGCTGGCCCAGCATTACCTGCCTGGCTTACATTTCTCTGCAAATATGCCCGTCTGAAGCCACAGACATCAATTTTCTCTTATTTTCTAGCCCATTTTAGCTCTCTTTCACAGGCAGATCTTGCTTAGAATCAATAGCTCCCCACTATCAGCCCCATTTAGGGTCTATTCATTTATTGGATTTTGAAAATGGAAAGTAAGAAGACTTAAAAGAGAAAATATGGAGGTTTTCATTGAAGTGCAGTATTTGAAATGCAGACCCTTTCTTTCAGCTTTAAGTATTACTGCATTACAAAACACAGTTGAAATGATTCATGCCCCAGCTTGACTTATAAAATCCATAAGCAGATTACAAAGATCCTCTTCCAAACCTGAGGCATCAAAAGTTGCTTGGACCAAAATTTTCTTCAGCTCCTTGCTCAGATTTTCCCTAAATTTGCAGCAGGTCATAAAGTCTTTCAGATCCGACTTCTACCAAGCGATGGCAAGGCATGAATTCTTGGTGACCTCTGGAAGTGACCTGTCCCTTCATTCTGCCCTTCCTTTGCTGAAGGGTGGTCAGCTCCTGTTCTGATGGCTCCTTTGATGGCATCTCGAGGGTTATCAAGGTTGTAGATTTGTCAGTTGTTCTTGCAGAGGAGCATTCTGTGTCCTAGAGAGCTAGTTTATCATTTAGGTGTTTGGAGGAAAAAATAACTCAGGATTGTTTGTGCCTTCCTCTTCCTCAGGACAGAAAAAATTCGGTGAGGAAAATTTACTCATTTTCTGTCTGTTCAGTTGGCAAAGTGCTTGAGGGAGCTGTGTGGGGATGGGGTAAGCAGGGCGTATTTAACCTCTTCACGTGCCTGGGATGACCCTGGCATGGGAGTGATTCCCTGTGTAAGTGATAGAGGTACATTCCATGGCACACACCTGCATGGAACATGTGGATGTCGCAGAGCAGCTTTTCTGAGCCAACCCCAGCACACAGGAAAATGTTTTGTCAGGCAAAAGGGTAACCAGGAAACTGCTCCTGCAGTAAAACAAACATAAACAGCACATACAGCTCTAGAACCGGTTTTTGGTGCTGTTACTCCTGATTTGCCTGAATAGAGACAGATCAGGGAATGCTCTCCCACTGGGAATGGCGACAGAGTCCACTCTGGAGAGCCAGTGAAGCTGGAGTTGTTTGAGAAGGGTCAGCAACACGGGAGAGGTTGTCTCCAGAGGGTCACTCGCATCACACGTGGCTCCTTTAAAGCCATCTGCCGTGTAAGAGGTTGAAGAAACAATGTTAGTAATGGCACTGTCTCAAACCTCTGGGGAAGATGTGTGCCTGTCTGTGGAGCTCTCATAAAAGATCCCAGGAAGACTCCAAAGAGCATGAACACTTAAACAAGTCCATGGCACCTGGATGCCGTGCAGAGCCTTCCCCGGGAACCAGGCCAGAAGTTTTATTGCGGCATCAATTGTCCAAAAGGGCCAGCACAGCTTTTCTCAGCAGCCCTTCTCCTCTTGGTGACGAGGATGAATTCAGGATCCAAGGAGAAGAGCTGCTTCCGCACCTGCCATTGGGCAGAGGCCTCGATCACACCCAGCACCAGAGGGAAAACCCTTTCTGTTGTAAGTGTCCAACCCAGCTGCTGGGCAGGTATTTGGTGCTGGAGGCTGCCTGTGTGTTAGGATGGTCAGTAAAAAGCAGTCTGAGTTAGGGGTGGAGAAATATGGACATAAAAATAAGTGAATTGAAGGTTAACTAAACTGAGTTTGCAAAATATCTTCCATGTCGTTACTACAAATCCTCTTTTCCATCCGTGGTGAAAGGGACTCGACTCTAGAATCAAAGGTACAAAGAATCTTTAGTCCAGGTAGCTCAAGGGCTGATAAATCTGTCCCTCAGCAATCCAGGCTTCAGTGCAAGGTGCACAGAGTGAATCCGAGAGGCTTTGTGCATGTGCAGGATTAATTTTGGCAGCTCCTGCTTCGTTGCTCCCAGTATTCCAGCAAACCAGATTAAGGGTACCTTGTGTATCTCCGCTCTAACACCTTCCCCCTCCTTGTAACAGATACGCTTTCATAGAGACCCACAGTGGTGATTGCTGTGAAGCAAACACTGCCACCTTTTCTTTCTCTTCTGTCTGACGTATCCCTTCATGTTCAGCTGTGAATTTCTTAGAGCAGGGCTTAATCTCCTTGAATTCCTGGAAAACATCTGGCCAACCATGGATGCACGTGTGTACAAACAGTGATAAACCCCACCTGGGGGAGACTGCTCTTCTTTCAGTGCTTGCTGCTCAGGATGGGAATCAAAACCGGGCAACGTAAAACTTCCTAACTCTTATTTTCTTTCCCAACTCCAGCACAGTGGCCCTGAACTCATGGCTCTCAAACATCCTGTTCTCTGCAAAGCCCTGGGAGTGCTGGGCCTGGCCGGGAATGCCGAGTTGCACCACGTCTTGGGCTTCAGCGCTGCTGCTTATGGCCCCCGTAGGCTAAGGGTCAGTGCCTGTGTGTAAAGTCTGAGGCTGCAGGGAAGGCTTGCATGGAGGCTGTGCATAAACTCTTCTGGTTAGTGTATTATTTTATTTATTTCGTTCATAATCTGACTGTATTCTGCTTTATTTCCACCTTTCTAATGGGTAATATGAGCTATATTTTGCTATTTTTCTAGGGAATACACTGATGTGCAGCAGAGGTGTGAAAAATATTGTAGGAATGGCCATAACAAAGTTTCTCCCAAAACAGTAGAGTCTGCACAGACCAGCAAAAAGTTCACCTTTTTGCTAAGCACATGAAGCTGCTAAATGTGCAAAGGCTCTGCTCTTAAGCATTCCCTCAAGAGTAAAAAGCCCTTCACGGGGAGGTTAAAATAATGATACATACAGGCTTATTCAGAGTTTAAATTTCACCTCCATCCCTCTGCCTAGGCTCTATCGAAATCCAGGCACTACTGAAATCCTCAGGAGACCCAAGGGAAGATCTGAAGACCTGAATCTGAAGCCAGCCAAGAGGCAAAGGGACTCGGGAGAAATCTCAGCAGCCTGAATGTGCTCTTTAGTGCCTATTCACCTCTCATACGTTCCTTAGCCAGCGACTCACATCCAAGAATGTAATATCCTCCTCCACGCTTTCCCCTCTCGCTGTCCAGTCCTGCAGCCCTTACGTGAACTTTAAGTAATTCCCATCAAAGTCAGCTGGTTTGCTGAGTGAACTTCAAATCTCCTTTGGCTCTGGGTTTGCAGGTTTTAAGTCCTGGTAATAAAAGAGGTTGGGGAATCTGCAGATAATTAACAAACCACAGGCCAACTCCATATCCTGCTCCCTGCCTCATCAGCCCTTTTCTGAAGGAAAGGTAACTCTGTCCAGTCTTCCCAAGTCCAGCAGAGAGACCTTAAAACCTGCTACCTTTCAGCTAAAGATCTGTCTGGAGATCCCCTTCCTTAAAGCCTCGGAATAAATTACACTGTTCCTGCCCTAGCAGGGCAGTTAATGAGATGTTCTCGAGATTGACAGTCTCTGACAGCCTTCATTGCCTCCCTTTGATGCTCTCCTGACAATAGTTTCCAAGGCAGTAAATTAGGACTGGACATAAAGCCTTCAGTGAGAAATGAAGGCTCTATTTTCTGCTTACCAACTCTAAATGCAGAAAGAGGGAGTTTTAGGCAATACACTTATCAGGCTTAGCTTGAGCAATGATTCAGCCTTCCAAGAAAGATACTGCTTAAGTGGTTTTATTGCTCTAAATGGGACTAAAATTCACTTTTTATCAGAGCATTGACATCTCTAAACATATCCTCAACATATACCACATCTAAAATATTATCTTGGAGCCTAAGCTGTTCTATTCCTAACGTCAGAGTTGAAGTGAACCCCGGTGTGTGCTAAACCCAGAGGGCAAAAGCCTTGGAAACACATGAGCTGTAGTAGTTGTCATTCTGGGCCCTGAACTGCTTTTTCCTGGAATGTTGGTGCTTTGGGGGTTTGAAAATACTGAATTTTTAGTGGTCTGACAACGTGTTGATGGGATACATTAGAGATGAACCCAACAGGAGCAGGTGAGAAAGCCGCTCTCCCAAAAATGCCAGCCAGGTTTGGAGCAAATCGCTGAATTTCGGGCCTCCTTTACTGATGTGCCTGAACTGCATCCCTTCTCCTGCCCTGCTTCAAGCTCAGGGGATTGATGGCAATGTGAATCCAGCTCTGGATCCAATATCTGAGGCTTAAGATCAGCTCACATAAATACAGGCATTGCTGAGAGAGCCGTACCAGGGGATGAGCACAGGAAATGCCAGCTCTAATGCAGCTTTCTCTTCTCCCTACTAATTGTTTTAGATAATGAGGGAGAGGAAGCACTCATGATGTTTGAGCCTAGAGGGACGAATCCCAGCAGAGTTGACTCAGCTACTCATCTCTGTGAAGCAGATAAGCTCCGTGGTCTGTGTAGTAGGAAATTTACAAAACAAAAAAAAAAAAGCTTTCGGTGATGAAAAAAGCCTGAATTTGAACAATAAATATAGAAATATCCCCCCTCCCAACAGAAAAAAGGGGGAAACACTGTTAGAAATGATTGCATGTATTTGGAATTGCTATTTTAATGGTTATGATCGAGCTAAAAAAATAAATAAAATATTCACAGGGTAAGAGAATCCCCAGCACAAGGAGGGGAAGCTGATCCATGTTGCCTTCACTGCAGAGTGAGTGATGCTCTGTGGGCACCGCTGTTGGCTCAGGAACAGCTCCCACTCCAGCTTTTTAATTTCCTATAGCTGGAGCTGCTGCAGGGGATTATCTCGCATCTTTCAGGCACGCTGCTTTTATTTACTTTCCTGAAATACTCATCTGCACAGAGCAGGCTCTTCTTTTCTGGACCCCTGACCGATGTCCTTTTTGGTGATGCCCCCCACCTGTGGGTGGGGCAGAGGGAGGAGTTGTGCGGTGCAGGGTGACAGGGGCGTGTCCCACTGTGTGACACACCGGTGTGATCTGTCCTGCCGAGAACGAGCTTCTTGAGACTCCAGAGGAGCTGTACCAACGCTGCCAGGAGCAAATCATCGGTGAAATCTGTGTTACTGTGTGAAACGTGTGCGTAACCACCCCCTGGCCCACGAGAGGCGCAGGGGGAGCACCGGCAGCCTGAGGCTTTGCATCCTTAATCTGGTCTCACACTGGTGCAGAGCAGTGACTTCAGCATCTGAGCAAACTGGAGTATGGAAATACAGATTATACGTGCTTGGGCTGAGGCGTTACTGCCCGAGGAACGAAACTGTGCTTGGCCACGCTGGATCAAAGCTCTGTTGGGTGAGGTTCCCCCTGGGCTGGGAGGGCACAGGTTGTGTTCTTTCCCCCATCCTTGCCCACAGGTATGGGTGGGGCCAGCTCTGTCCAGCCTGCAGGGCCTGGGCATCAGCACCAGGATGGCAGCTGGATGCAATGGAAAGAGGAGCTTTCTGGAAATACTCAGTTGTGCACACCTCTGCAGGGAATGGGCCAAAGCCCGGGGCTTTCTCCAGGCACCTGGGGGTTGTTTTAGCATCTTTTCTCAAAGTTTTTTTTTTTCTAAAACCTTTTACTTTATTTGTATTTTATAGTTGTTTCTTCGTTATAGGAAGACCGAGGAACTTCTCCGGGCATCTTTCTCGAAGGGATGCTGTAGGTCAGAGGGAAAGTCCTTTTCCCTATATATTTTTCTTTATAAATATCCCATTCTGGTTATGTTGCCTTTGCCCCCGAGTGCTGACGTCTCACGCCTGTTTATATTTTTCCCTATTTTCTTTAGGGACTCCCAGGAATGTCAGTTTTCAATGAGGAGAGGTGCCACTGCAGCAAGTGTCGTGTTTACCCTGTGACTCTTGTTTCTGAAAATGGAAGAGTTTCCAAGGAGGAGCAGGGATGTCTTTTGGGGAATCCACTTGATTTGTCCCCATAGTTTTCATGTTTTCCTATCCTCTGGTAGGGGGGTTCTCCTTCCAGTCAGTTGACAAAGCTATTTGTTATTTTTAGCTATTTTTGAGAGAAGCCAAAAATGGTTTCCATTACTCATTTCCCACATTGGCCATGCAAAGGCCATGGCAGGGCATGAACGTGACCCTCAGCCTCTTGCCAGGATCCAGAAATGTGTGGGGGACTCTCCCTACAGACTGTACATTAAGGGGAACTCCTCTTCATGGGTGAGGGTTCACATTTTTCCTCTGGAGCTGGGGAATTATCCTGTTCCCTCATGCAGAGGTTAAACTGTGCTGGGCACCTTCCTCAAGTTTGCCATGTCAGGGGCTCCTGGGATCTGATAGATTTTGTGCAGAGTGAAAGAATCATCATGGATATAACAAACACAGAGTTGGGCAGCTCCAGAATGGGGATCATTCCCATTCATCCAGAACTTCCTCTTTTTCTATTCTGATTGCTTGATGTTCACAGTACTGTGGGGTTCATTATTTCTCTGTTTTACTTTTCTCTGTTGCTTTTCAGTTTCCTGGGAATGGGGCGCAGGCACTAAAAGGCAGCTTTTAGAGGTTGTTTGTCAAAGTCTTGCAGACCAGGTTGGCAGACAGGAACGGCAAAAGAGTTGGGTGAATACTCAAGGGTTTTAATTCTGCGAGCCTGAGGATCCGTGCTGTGTCATGGAACATCCACCTAAGCAAAGACTGTTTTGTTCTCTGAAACGCTTTGGCTGTTCTAAAGCAATAATGGCATTCATAATAATAACTAAAAAAGGTATGGTAAGTCGTGGAGATGGTCTCTTTAAAGCAGGGAATGCACTGACAGCGGTAGGGACAGCAGTGTTGCCAAATGGTAGCTTGGTATCGTTTTTGTATTACTGTCGTACCTTATAGCTTCAGCTTTATTTTTCATATTTATTGCTGCTTTAACTTTGTCTGGAATGTGCCAGGAGGCCTTTAAACATCTCATATTATTCATAGCTTAGCAGAATCCTCACACTCACCTTCATTTCTTTACACCTCGGGGTTTGTTGGAGCTGAAGAGGCAGAAGTGCTTGGCCAGCACCACTCAGTGACAGAACAGATGTTGGAGTCACTGGTGGGTTAGAGCTGGCTGTGAAGCAGCTCCAGGCACCCCTGGGCAGAGCAGACCTACCTGTGCTGCTCCTCGGGGCTGCTGGCTGGCAGGAGAAAAGGGGAGTTCCTCCCTAGATCTCAGCACTCCCAGCAAATTCCTGATTCTTTTGTGTTCAGTTGCATATTCAGAGCTCTGGCGTATTTTTGCTCTTTCTCTTACCTGTGTTTAATGTGGGATGTTACAGTTTTGGGGTAGATCTGGAGTCCTTCTCTATACTGAAATTTAGACACATAAAGCTGTGGAATAACATAAAACTGAAAGCCATAAAGGGTGGCTTCTCTTCTGGTGCACAATCCTCTGCTATCAGAAGCATCTTAGCACTGTGCAAAGAATATTTTTTTTTACTATTTCTACATCCTACAGAAATTATAAGGAAGTTTTAAGAAAGATATAAAACAAAGAACCCTGCCAAAAGAGTCCCATACTGAAATAGATAATTTTGAGTGCTTAACAAAAGAAAAGACATCAATGATAAATTGCCATGAAGTCCCTGCAGTCAAATATCTGATTCCCACTTCCCCTACTGCCCATCCAGGCCTTTCTTCCTCTTCATTCCATTCTTGCCTGCTCTTTCTAATTCCTTTTAAGAGCATTATTTACCTGGCCCCGTGGCTTGCTTAACAACTCAGAGCCACAGAAACTCGGTTCTGCTGTTTTCCAGGCTTTAGCTGAAGCGGGATGAAAACTGATACCCCGTGCAGAAGTGAGAGCTTCATCACACAGCGAGTTTCTTTCAGCCTCTGTGGTTCCAAGTCACCTCTGTGGTGAGCACAGCACATGTGCCAGCTCCACTGGGCTGTGAACAAGGATATCCAGGGGAAAAAAAAAAAAAAAAAGTGGGACGTGAGCTTTAGCTCAGTGAAAATGCTTCAAATTTTCTGGAAGGGCAGAACAGAAGAAGTGATGAATATTTTACGTTTTAAAAAAGTCAGCACTGGTTCTCTTAATTTAAGTCATTTTTCATGTAGTTACCATTTATCACAGAGAGCAGAGACTTCAGCTGGTAAAAATTAGTGTATTTCCATAAACGAATGGATCTGGTCTGGCTTATTCCAGCTCAGCATTTGACTTACTACAAATAATGGAATTGGGAGGTAGGGATGTAAGGAAGAAATTAGCTGAGCTGCAGCTTGGCAGGGATCACGGAGCTGTTTGCAAGAGCCCTGAATGCTCAAGCCTAGAATGGGCCAAACCCCTCATTACAACCAGGATTAACAACTTAATGCCTTTCTCGTCATTAGGAGGTCGCAAATCAGGGCTGCTTTGCTTGCAGAGCGTTTGTTGTTGTGCAGTCGCTGGAGGCAGCTCCGAGGGGTCCCATTCCAGCTCCAGGCCCCAATGTGTTTCCTATTCCCGTTGGTGACGTGGGATCCTTTTTGCCCCCCCATTGGGCAACCGAAGCATTCCGAGCAGGACAGTAATTAGTACCACACTGCCCTGTTGTGCTAATTGAAGCTGCAGGTGCTTGATGTTGCTGAAACCTGGACTTTTCTGGGACTGAAACTTCTATTCATGCTGTCACTCTGAGGGACTTTGGCCACGGACAAGACCCCCACGTTGTACTTGGCACTGCGCAAATGCCAGAGAGACGCCCCCTGCTCCAGAGCATTTACGATCCCAGTGATTTCTAATCCCATTGTTAAAAGTCACAATGCCTCGTGCCTTAGAACTGTAACACAATGTTCATGGAGCAGAGACAAAGATGCACTGAGAGACACGGAGCCCACTTGGAAATCAGACATCTGTCGGAAACACTTTGGTCCGCTTTATACAAATGACTTCAGAGGTGCTGTCACGGATTAGGTTCTGCAGGGATGGGGAAAAGGGGTTTTGCCTTTTTAGCTTGCTCCTGTTGTGCCTCTGGAATCAGTTTTACATCCGAGCTCTTCGCTTCCCGCCCTTGTGATGTCCATCAAAGAAACTTCTTAGCAATGAACTTCGATTCCTGATGCATCCTTTTGAGCCCGATGTTGTGTAAACTGTGACTTCTGCTCATCTTGAGTGTGTCAAATTTGATTCTTTGTGTTTCCATAAGAATATGCAACTTCCAACTTAGCGCTCTTTCCTTGTTATCGTCCACATTATTTACTATATGTGTAGGAATCGTTGTGAGAAATAGTTCTGCGTTGGTTTTTGGGTTGAGTCAACATGAGGATTTCAAATTTGCTGAAGGAGATGTCCTGCTTAGTTGCCTTGGAGAAGGTACGTGGACAAATCACATTCCCATCTCTTTTATTTCCTACAAGTCTGGTGTATCTAGTTACAGTTTTCACTAAGCTGCTGCTCGAGTGGTACAACTTCAATTTTCCCCTCCTGAGACAGAAACAAACAACCCCAAATCAAAAAGAAAAAGGTAATTTCGGGAAGATTTCATCTTAGATGTTTTTGATTAAAAGACAGACTTAAAGGACCGTGTGTCAGAAGAGTCACATCTGGTCATCACAATCTTCTGTAGTGAAGAAACAGATATTCTACTTGTTCCACTTCAAAAAGGTTTTTGGCCTTTTGTATTTTTCACAGAGGCGTAGATAATTTCTTTTCTTGCTCCTGACTTTTGTAAAAAGCTGTCTCTTCCAGAGCGGTGTGTTAGAGACCAGCAAGCTGAAGATGGAGACTCTTGAGAGTAACCTGTAGTTGGGAAACTCAAAAGCTTCCTTTAAGAAATATAGTTGTGCTCCTTCATTTAATTAAATGCAGTACTTAAAATGAGAGAATCGGCTCTGTGAAGTATCATTTATCTGTCATGGGTTTGTAAAGAAATGAGACAACTTAAAGGTATGCTAATCTTTCCCATTATTCTGAAGCTAAGCTTTTAGCAAGAAAAACTGCCCTTCATAGGCAAATGTCATAGTTAACACCTCCTTATAAAAGATAAATGATAATGGAAGAGGAAAACAATTACCATGGTGCTTTCAGCCTCGAGGAAAGCCCTGGTGGATGAAGTAGAGGTTCTTAGTGGAAGATCATAACAGACAATGCATCATAAAACAAACAACCAACAATGAGGAAAAGCTAAACTTAACAGAAAATTATTTCCTTTTATTTTCATTTCACTTGACTTATTTTCCCGTGGCAGTCGAAATTGATGTCTCTGGTGGAATTAGCATGTTTGTGACTATCTTTTGCTGTCGTAAATGTACTTTTTAAAAGAGATTTAAGAGCCCACCAGAGCTCTGAATCACCCCGTGGACAATCTTTTCTCTTTCTCTATTGACTGTAAGGCAGAAACTTTCTCTGGTCCGGGCTGGTTTGACGCCTCTGTCGTGCCCTGCTGTGCAATCTTTGAGCTGAAATTTTCAAGAGACCCAGTGGGGATTCCACATTTTTTTGGCAAAAATTGGCCATAAAAATACCTTAGCCCCATTTGATGTTTCCAGCCTTTATGTGTTTCATTCTCTGTTATCTCAGCACGCAGCTGCCAATGGCAAGGGTCAGTCAGAAGACCCAGATCCAACAAAGTGCTCTGGCATTTGATTGCATTTAAACAGTGAATAGCGGTGGCATCGAATCATAGGAATCAGGAAAAGGGATGATGTTGATCAAAGCAATGGACACCACTGCCTTGGAATGGATGGTGGGTCTGCCACAGAATCCCTGACTGACCTTGCACAAGTCCCAGCCTTGCTGTGCTCACCTGTTAATCACCGCTTTCTCTGTATCTTTGTTTCTGAGGGTCTCAAACCCAAGTATTCAGTCTGAGCTGTATTAAATTAGATGTTTGTAACTGCAATAAAGCACACAGTTGTTGGAAAGTGTTGCTGGCACCCAGAAACCCCCCTGTGCTGGGCTGAGCCCCAGCGTGGGCAGCAGGGGAGGGGGGATTCTGCCCCTGTGCCCCGCTCAGGTGAGACCCCACCTGCAGAGCTGCCCCAGCCCTGGGGCCCAGCACAGGAAGGAGCTGGAGCTGCTGGAGAGAGTCCAGAGGAGGCACCAGGGGGATCAGAGGGATGGAGCAGCTCTGCTGGGAGGAAAGGCTGGGAGAGCTGGGATTGTTCAGCCTGGAGAAGAGACCAGGGGTGACCTCATTGTGGCCTTGCAGTGCCTGAAGGAGCTACAAGAAACATGGAGAGAGACTCTGTACAAGGGCCTGTTGTGCCAGGACACAGGGAATGGCTTCCCACTGCCAGAGGGCAGGGATGGATGGGATATTGGGAAGGACTCCTTCCCTGTGTGAGGGTGGGCAGGCCCTGGCACAGGGTGCCCAGAGAAGCTGGGGCTGCCCCTGGATCCCTGGCAGTGCCCAAGGCCAGGTTGGACGGGGCTTGGAGCAGCCTGGGACAGTGGGAGGTGTCCCTGCCCATGGCAGGGGTGGAAACAGATGTTCTTTAAGGTTCCTATCAACCCAAAACATTCTGTGATTCCTCAACGCCTTCAGTTTTCTGGACAGATTAGAAGTGTGTGGAAGTTGGTCTCTACCATAAAATCCAGGCAGACAGCGGAAGCTGGGGCTGTGCAGCTGGAACTCCCTCACCGGGAGCACGGGGGTGGGGCAGGTTGAGCTGCAGGTAGAGATCTCACCCAGCAAACTCACCCGAGGTCAAGCCAGGTGTGCTTTTGGAAAGCCCTGGAGCCCGTTTGGCTGGATGCAGCCACCTGCTGAGGGCTGTGCCAGGTGTGGAGCGTGGCTCCCAGAGGAGCAGCGAGCTGCCCGTGAGGGAACCGCAGCCCCTCTGCTGCCGTGTCCGCCCACCAACCACAGCCACAGGGGGGTCTTCCCCCCTCCTTAAGTCCCTGCACAAATCCTGCCTTTAGTTTGTGCCAGCTGGGAGGCACCATACAAATAATGTAACAGATTATGGAAATGTGTAAATGCTCGTGATTTCCCCCGAGGTTTTCCTCGGTGCAATTCGATAGAGTGACTGAAATGAAGGAATATTGCTCGGTACCCTTAAGCACGTGAGATCTGACCAATAATACATTACCAAGATAATACTTCCTTATCTCATACGTATGCTGGGAAGATTGATTAGTCTTCGCCTGCAAAATGCTGGGAAACTGGGAAACGTTATTTGCCATAAATGCCAAGTGCAGCTCTTACTGTGGCATCTGTGACTCAGTTCCTTAGTTTTAAATAAATAAAAGCCCATGTCATTAACAACAACAAAATAAATGTGTAAAGGCTTACTCAGCTACAGATCTGTAGCTGACAAATTTGAATTGACAAAGCTTAAGTAATTAAAAGCATGAGCTGGAAAAAGGTCCTCAAACTTCCGAATAGGTCTGAGACCTGGAGCTCTGCAATGCTGAGGACTTTTAGCTTTTTATCTCAATGTATGTTTTTCCTCCCATTTCTTTGCAGCCAGGATTAATAGCTTGGCTTTTATCTGGTCTCTTATCTAAACAAAGGGATATCCCAAACTCTGTGAGCACTGAGGGTTTCTAAGGATCCCAGAGCCATAAGCATTAGATAGCTGCAGGAGCCTGTATGTTTTTCCACGTACAGAGCTTGAATTTGGGGAAGTGTTGTGTTGAACCCCTTCCCAGCATCACCAGCCTGGAGGGGGAATGGGATGGGCTCAGAAGGAGCTGATTTTATTTGATTCATGAAGCTTTGGTGAGCAGTGAGAGAAATGCCCCCAGGAGGGTTTCTTAGGTGGGGAAGGCAGATGAAGGTGCTCAGAGAAAAACCTGTCCATGGAGCTTTTCGCTCTCTCTAGGCTGAGATTTGCAGAGGGGAATAGAGCTGGGCGGGCAGACTTCATTGCAGATCCTGTGCCTGCTAGGAAATGTCTAGTTTCCAGCTGCCCCTGAGAACAACTGAGAGAACAACGACGAGAACAACTTTCATCCCCGTGTTCATTCTGCAGGCACCACTTAATGCTTTCTGCTGGCTTCATGGAGTTTTGTACTTCTCTGCCTCCTGGTTTGTGTCCTTTACTACCACATCAAACTGTTAAGATCTAGTGGATTGTTTTTCCATTTTAATTCCATAGATGAATCGACAAACAGATTCTCCACACTCTCTCATGAGTTTTTCAAGTGAGGAGATAAGCTCAGCATCTTAATGTGGTATTGATCTGAGCCCTGTGGAATTTGAATTTCCTTGACTTTGTAAAGTTTGCATAGGTAGGATATCTGAACATCAGATGCCTGTCAGGCCTGAGACTGGCCTGTTTGATCTGGCTAACTCATAATTAATTGAGCTGTTAATGTGAGTATTTGATAAGAGCACCTGGGGGTGTTTGGCACAAAAGGTGCTGGCGATGCGCAGCTTGACAGATGGATGCTTTCCAAATTTAAATCAGGTAGGTCTTAAACAATGATTTATAGCTGGGGAGAGTGGAATGTAAAGTGATGTGATATTTTCCAAGTGAAGCAGTCTGGTCTTTCTTGAAATCAGGATACAGGGTGGAAATGATCAGCCTGCTAATAGCCCTCATTTCAGCTGGAACTGGCCTTGCTATTGCGCCTTTTGTGCTGAGAGCCTCCCTAAGCACTCTGCCCCGACAAAAAGCACAATAGTTCAGCTACGGAGGCAACAAACGGAGCAGCAATAGTGCACGTAGCACCTCAGTACTGGTTCAGGGGTACACCGTGACTCAAACTCCACACCCCAGGAAAACGGACTGCAAGCCCACAAGTATCTCACCTCCTGTGATAGAGAGGGGGGTATGAAGAGCTCTTATTCTGCCCGAGTCGCATGCACGGAGATCATCCCTCAGGCACTGCCAGGATTTCTGTAGCAGTCGCAGTGATGTGAGCAGCAGCACACTTGCATGTTAACCAGGCCGGCCAGCAGCACCTCTCTCCTGTAGCATAATAAGTGGGACTGGAGCAGGAGCATCACGTTTTGTTTAAGGGGCACGGCTGGCTGGTGAAACTACAGCACACAGGGCCTGGAAGTGCACGGCATGGTGTGTTTGGGTGCCTCCTTGTTCCTTGCTGATGAAACAGCTTTCCGGCTCCAAATGCCTCCTTGGTTATTGCTTGCTGCTCCTGGTGTGAACACCCAGCACAGGAGGCATCCCGACAGCGCTGTGCTTTCACAAAGTGCCTCCTTCCTTCCACGCCTGGGCTTGCCGTTGCTGGTTCCTCACCAGCCTTGGCCGGTCTGGCCTAATATGGCAAAATTCAGAGCTGGTGCTGGCCCTCGAACCTGAGCTCAGGCTTTAGGAAAGGTGAGACAACTGACAACCTCCGCACAGACCTTCTTACGAGGTGGGTGGAGAGGAATATACAGTAACAACTTATTATCTTTATATTACATCATTCCCAAATATTCTTAACCTCACTTGTGCTAAGATTGCACCAAGAGCTGATTGGAACACCTGTTTTAACACATTCTTGGCTTGTTTTGCTCCTTAGACTGGAAAATTCCTCTGGGGAATGAATGCCTTGCTTGAGGAGGAGGGTGCAGGGAGCAGGGGTTGTGCAATGCACCCCGAGCACCACATTCCTTTCTGCACAGGACTTTATATATAACATCAGAGCTCTCTGGGAAAGCTTGCTGTGGGCCAGCCTGGAGGATAGAAGCTTTACTGTTCGCTTTCTGATCAAACTCATCAGATGCTGAGCCCCCAGAAATGTTCATTTACTCAGTAAATGTCCTCCCTTTGTGCTGGTTGCTGTTGAAGTGGAGCCAGTGCCTGCCCATGCAGTTTTGGACTTTGTGCTCTCGCTGTTCAGAGAGGATCTGAACTAACCACTGTGCCATTGTGAGGCACATGTGAAGGTTGAGCTGCTCTGCCAATCTCCTCAAATTGCTTTTGTTCGCCCTGTCTCTATCACCAAACCAAAGGCATCAAATTGCACTAGAAAGAGAATCCTTATTTCACAGGAGGTTCTGTTCAGTGTACTCACAGTCAGAGGCACTGCTGTTCACTCAGTGACATCAAAGGGATGGGGGGGGCTGGACTCAATTGTGTTGTATTCAAGTCAAGGCATTTTCAAAATTCATTTCTGTTGCTAAAAGATCAACTCCCTGTTCTTTTAGGAAAAGTACTGTCTCAATAGAAGATGAAATAGAGTATAACTAGGTTGGGTATGAGGGGGGAGTTTGGTGTTTCTGGTCCAGCCCTCCTGCTCCCAGCAGGGCCCCTTGAAGCTCAGTGGGGTTGCTTAGGTCTTTGTACAGCTGGGATTGGGTTATCTTTAAGGATGAAGATTGCAGTCTCTCTGGGCAAATTTGTTCCAGTACTTGTTCTTACAGCTGTTTTCGCCCCTTTTCCAGCTGAACTTTCTCTTGCTGCAACCTGTGGGGCTCCTCTTGCTCTTGGTGCATCTCTAGGAAGAGTTTGACTCCATTTCTCATTATTTCTCCCCTGCTCAGAGCTTGCAGAGTGACAAGATGTGCCTTCGGCCCCAAGGCAGGGTAAACCCACTGCTCTTTGTACTCCTTGTATGATCTGCCACCATCCTAGAACCTCCCCCCTGAGCTTGGTCCAGCTCAGCCTCGATTTACTGACCTTGCTTTTCCCTCTTTCCATGGCTATGCCTGAGACCCACTTCTAGCTTAGTATAAATTAAGGCTTTCTCTTGCTCTTTCATTTTGCTAATGCTCAGCTCTACTCAGATTATTTGAAACCAGCTGTTGCTGAGAGTAGAAACAGAGAAAAGAATCAAATATAGAGGAAAATGTGCTCAAACTGTTTGTTCTCATAACTGAGTGCAAGCAGCCCAGGGAAGTAGGCATGAGCTTGTAGAAATACTCTGGGGTTTTGCACGTATCCAAACACATCCACTGTTCTAGCTTGCTTGTCAAATTCTTACGTTCAATATCTGAAATATCTCTTAATCTGATCAGATCTATCCTAAAATGTTGACAGTCTTATTTCCTCGGGCCCAAATGAGGTCAGTAGCCATGTATCCTTCTCGGAGACAATCGGGAAATAATTAAAATCTGGAAATGATCATTCAGGCAAGGATGGAAAATATTTTCAATTTCCTAAGTAGCTGTGACACTTCTCACATGAGTGCTCGCTTTCTTCTGAAACCCCTCGCTTTTCTCTCTGGCCTCTCAGTGCTCTTTGTTTTCCCTCAAAGAAAAACCTATATCCTGGTGGGAAGCAGAGGCAGGGCTGGGGGAAGCGTGTTGGAGAGGCAGGCGGCAGCTGCCTTCTGACCTGGCCATGCTTATCTGTTCTGTTATCTTCTTTCTCCCTGTAATACCAGTGCTGCAGAACCCTGAAGCTTTTCTCATTGCTCCCCGTCCGCCTCCCATCTTTTGGATAACAGCGGGTTTTTCCCTCAGGTGCTCTCAAGGGTTGGAGTCCAGAGGCTGAAGCCAAGCTCAGGAGCAGATCAGGGACTTGGATCAGGGCATAAACGTGGCAAAATCCAGATTTGTGGGTGTGCTCTGCTGCCCCAGCCTCACGTATCCATCGGATAACCTGGCATGGGATTCCTGTGTGCAGGCATCAGCCTCTTCTGAGGTCTCTGCACAGCAGCCCCACCACGAGACTCACTCAGGATCCCACTGAAATCGTGGTACAAACCCATTAAACTCGATTTAGGGACCCGGACCAAATTTCTATCTATATAACCTTTATTTCTGGCTCTGCTTGTCGAGAGTGGTGGAAGGTGCTGTTATTTTTGGAAGTGACTTGGGTTGTGCAGAGCTGAAATGCAGCTGTCCCTTATTCCAGCTGGAGGCATTTCCATAGAAAACTTCTTTAACTTGTCGCTGTATTGCAGATTTATTTGGGGGGTTTTAATATCACAGCCTGCCCAGTGTGGAGTATTAGCAAGAGTAAAATGACATGAATGTGAAATGGTGGAATTTAAACAGGCAAAGGGCGCTCCATGAATTAACTTTCATTCTCTCACTGAAGGAACTGTTCTCTGTGTTCCTCCCCAGCATTTTATGCCACACATACATTATAACTTCACACTCAGGCTGCTTTAATGCATTCAGGCACTGTTTCCAGTTCCTCCTTTCCTTCAGCTTGCTTAGCTAAAAATCAATTTGTTATTACATGAATTGCTGCAGGACATAAAGCTGTCTATGTAACTAGCCCAATTAATTAATATTTTTGCACTCTACTTTAATCAAACATAATCGCCAGACTTTTAAATATGACCACTCATCAGTATTTTCCAGTGGAGCTTATTTTTTGTGATTAAATTATTATTGCAATCCATCCTTGTGCCATTCCCCTCCCTTCATATTGAAGTGAAATGTTCTCAGCAGCAGCACAGAGAGACTGGGAAGGGAGAGCAGTGAGGAGATGGTGGAGATTCTGCATAAATCTTTTGAGTGAATGAACCAGTCCTTGGTAATTGTGCCACCCAACAGGGTGTAGGTGTCATGTAGGTGACTCTAATTTCATGGAATTCCAGAATGGTTTGGGTTGGCAGAGATTTTAAAGATCATCTCGTCCCCCCCCCTGCCATGGGCAGGGACACCTTCCACTGTCCCAGGCGGCTCCAAGCCCCGTCCAACCTGGCCTTGGGCACTGCCAGGGATCCAGGGGCAGCCCCAGCTTCTCTGGGCACCCTGTGCCAGGGCCTCACCAGGGGCAAATTTCTTCCTAATATCCCATCTAACTCTCCTCTCTTTCAGTGCGAAGCCGTTCTCCCTTGCCCTGTCATTCCAAGCCCTTGTAAACAGTCTCATTCCATCTTTCTCGTCAGCTCCCTTCAAGCTGGAAGGCCACAAGCAGGTCACCCCAAAACCTTCTCTTCTCCAGGCTGAACCATCCCAATTGCCCAGCATTCGAAGGGGAACAATCCTGCTGGAGGCTGTGGCAAAACAAAACATCAGAACCCTCAGGTCTTTCCATTCCTCCTTGTCTCCTCTCCCTCCTGAGATCAGGGCTGAGTTTACAGAGGCAGAAATGCACTGGTGCTGTGCAAGCAGAGGAATACAGAGGGAGTTTATTGCACCCATTTGGTTATTTTCCTATCCCTTTGGAGAAGACGGGCTCAGATGTAGTAGCATGTTCTATAAAAATAACATTTTTACCTTTTATTGTGCTTTTTCCTGCAAGATGAAACACTGAGGTGAGAAATACAGTTGTTGAGAAGTATTTCCCTTACATCTCAAGGCAAAAAGAGACCAGGGCTGAGGATCCTTCCCAGTGGTGGGTGCTGGCAGCCGCTTCAAACAAAGGCAAACTGGATAGAGAAACAAGTTCCTGGAGACTGTCACAGGAGTTTGCACTTCAGCCACAGCTCTTAATGACTGTGCCCAGGAACCTGAGTGCTTTTGGATGTGCTGAACCCATGGGCCAGAGAACTGCAGAAAACCAGGGCTAGAGGGGGCTTTGGGAGCCTTTGAGCTTGACAATTCACCCACTATTTTAACTCAAGGACTATCTGGACTACTTTAAAAAACCGATAAAGTCTATATTAACCAGCTTTGCCCCAGTTGTTTATTTCTCAAGTCAAGCAAATATTAGTCTAAACTACAAATATTTATGTATTGCTCTTTCTTTGCGTGCAGATGTGCGTGTACAAGTGGTTTTTACAATTGCTTTTACCTACAGCTTCCAGCGCTCTTGAGGCACTGACTAAGTTCGGACTTGAAGGATTTCTGTAATGGTTTCTTACAGTTTTACTTTTTCTGTTCTCTGTCTTTATTTCTGCCATTTCAGGGGTGGAGAAAGAAGGAAGAGACGCATTGGTATAAAGAGAAAAAGGGAGAAAAGAGAAGGAATCTCTGCCCAAGCTAGTAAATGCCTAGAAGCGAAAAATCCAATTCAACCAAATCCTCAGTGTGTCCAATGTCTCAATGTGTTCCTATTGAAAACAAAAAGCAGTTCTGATTTTCAGGAAATTTGGCGTTGGTGTGTTGAAACTCTGAATAAAAAAAAAAAAAAAAGTTCTGGGAAGTGGAACTTTTTTGTCAGAAAGATCCTCTTCTGAAAAGTTCCTGGATGAGAAGTAGCTGAATGGTGAGGGATTCACCTGCTGCTGCCCCAGGATCAGTCGGCGCAGGAGGTTCCCTGTCCATCTCAGGTATCTGAGTTGATGGTTCAGGTCCTTGCTGCTCCTCACACCCTCCATAAACCCAGTTACAGCTCTCGCCTTAATTAAAAAAGTGGCCTTTCTGCTTTCTCCAGAAGTCCCCTCAGTGTGCAAAGGCAGCCTGAGGGATATTTTTTTTTCCCCTCTCCCAGCAAAGATTGCATAAGGATTGCTAGCACGTGGCTGCAGTGCGTGGTGTGCAGCAGCCAAATAATCCTGGATTTAAGAGTCCCTCAGCTCTCATTCACACGCTAGACCGTAACCGCTCTGATTTTCCCCTTTCAGCAGCTGCAATACCCAGGCACAATGGGGTGACTTAAGGTTAAGGATGTCGTTTCAGCTTTAACTTGGAATGTCCTAGCTTTGATGGCCCCCAGCCAAATCCTTAACGTTATTTTAATGTCGTTTTTCTTCTTCGTTTTATGTTTGCATACATTTAAAAACAGAGCAGGGGTTACTTATGTCACAGCTGTGCATACTTTCTAAGGCCAATGGATAAATACAGGCTTTATACTCCAAGAGGAAATTTTTTTGCAGGACCCAAAATGCAAGTTGGTGGAGAGTCTGGTTGGTGGATGAGATTGGCAGCTGGTGCAATGAGCTGTGTCTCCCTCGATTTTGATGGAATTGGGCTGATTTACCTCTGCCGAGGATCTGGCCCTCTGCTCCTCTCTGAGCCCAGAATTTTTTCTGGCTACTTGACATATATTTTTGTTTGTATAGAATTATCTATCTCTTCCCACCCATTTCCCTCTTCCTGTCTTTTCAAATTTAGGGTTTAATTTTGCACAGACTGTATCTATTTGTCTGATTTTTCTTTCCCAACGAAAAAATATTTATTTATTTTTGAGCCACACAAGTGCTGCGTGTTCTGCATTGGTACCCAGGTGGCTGGGTTGAAATCTCAGCTGAGTGAAATTTTCCAGTTTGTTTACTGGAGTCTTCTCCAGCAACTTGTCTAATTTGTCCTTTTCTGATCAGGATTGATGATGTGCTAAAAGGTGCTTTAGTCTATTTTTCTGGTATGGAAGCACTGAGCCAATATCTATAGTGTGAAGTGTCAAAGCACAAAAATGCTTTAGGAGAACCTTTGAAACCAATTCCTTAGCCAAATACCAGGGAAAATAATTGGTTTGTTTTCTTTGGGTTTGTTGGTTTGGGGTTTTTTTTCCTCTGTTTTCTTTGTCACAAAAGGGAGATTTTTAGGATTAATGTCTATTTTTTTCCTTAGTTTTCCTGTTTTTATCCTGGGTGAAAGTTTCAGCTCTTTGTTTTCCTTACAACCAGACTGTCTATGAAAATCTGGAAGCCATTTTTTCTACCTAAACAACCTGGGATTTTAGTTTGGGAAGGTCACGAGAATCTAACGACTACAATTTGAATTAAATGCATGAAGTTGCAATGGCAAAAAATAAACGATCGTGATGGTCGTTGAGATTTAGTGCATTGTGTACCTGGACCAAAACTCAGAGACGTCAGTGGAAGGTTTTCCACTGACCTTAATAAGCTTCAGGTCAAGCCTTAGACTTCTAAAACAAAGCTTAATCCTTTGGCATCCCTCTCCACAGCGTGCAGCCATCTCCTCAGCTTAGGGGCTCAGCCCCAGCACATTTCCCCCCTGTTTTGGGGCTCTCTCCAGTTCCCTGCAGGTCCCTTTGGAGCAGCAGAAGGGTTTGAAGACGATGCTCATTAACAGCTGCTCCGCGCGATTCCAGCCCGGAGCTCCCGTGGTTCCTCCTCTCCAGGGCCGCGGGGAGATGAAACATTCATGGCTCTGTGGCCCAGGAGTGCAGCTCGCTGCAGAGGTGGAGGATTTTCTGCAGTCACGCCATCCCTGCCGTGCACAGACTGTTCAGGTGAGCACTAATGCTCAGCCCCAAGGCATAATTGCGGCGTTTATGGTCAATGTAATTCTGATTTGCCTCTCCTGGCAGATGGATTTCCAAAGCGTTCTCCTCCGTGTCGGCGTTAGTGCAGCGGTTGCTGCGTTCCTGGGGGAGAAAGAAATGTTGCATACTCAGTTCTTTAGAAATCTGTATTATTAAAAATACATATTCTCTATTTCTGAAAGTATGAAAGGGAGGAAGAGAGCACAAAGCGGCAAGAGGGGGAAAAGTCCTGTTCTGAGCACCAGGAGCGTTTATTCCTTTTGGATGTTCTGTGCACAATGAATTCTCCCTGAGCCAAGAGTGTGGAGCAAAGGGAAGCTGCAGCCCTGCCTGTGAGCTGCCAGCCACATTCTGGGGGCTGCTAATCCCAATCCCTGCATTTTCCGAGAGCCTGTACATGAGGCAAAGCTTCGAGGGGCAGTTCCTGCTTTGTTGGAAAGAGCCAGACAGACTTTCTGTGTCCTGTCAGGCTGTTTCCCTTTGCTCCTTGGGGTTTTTCCCTCCCTGGTGCCTGAACTGCATCTTGCTCACACGTCAGTGGTGGCCCAGGGACTGAAGCGTCCCCAAGGTCGGGGCAGTGATGGCCGGGCAGCCTTGCCCGGGCTGGTTGAACCCAGGCTGGTTTCACAGCACTGCAGGGCGTTGTCAGTTAAAATATTCCCGTTCCCCTCATGAGCTGTGCCCTGTTTTCCCCAGCAACTGCCCTGTGGAAGGGCAGGGAGCCGCCAGGCTGGGCGTGCTGGTTATCCAGAGATGTGCAAGAGCTCTTGGCTCCTGCCACCCTGTTCCTGCTGTGCCCCGGGGACTTGGTGACCCGACCAGCAATTCTGACAGCAGCTTTTTCTTCACATGCTTTAGTAAAATGCACCAAAACTTAGATTTCTAGTGCTGAGCCATGTGCTGAGAGCTGCACAGTTTGCGTGTGATCTCAAACTCTGTTCTGGGGGATCCTACCCTGAGGCTCCTGCCCATTCTGGCAGACAGACTGGAACGTTATTGCTGTTTAATGTATCCATTGGCCATCTGTGGGGCTCCTGTCCACCACCCAGTGACTTTGGAGGGGGACACCAAGGTGATCAGAGGGACGGAACACCCTCTGCTAGGAGGGAAGGCTGGGAGAATTGGGATTGTTCAGCTTGGAGAAGAGAAGGCTTTGGAGTGATCTATTTGTGGCCTTCAGTGCCTGAAGGGAGCTGACAGGAAAGACAGGGAGAAGAAACTATTTGCAAGGTCTTGAAGTGACAGGACAAGGGGGAATGGCTTCATGCTGCCAGAGGGGATATTTAGGCTGGATAGCAGGAAGGAATCCTTCCTTGTGAGGGTGGGGAGGCCCTGGCACAGGGTGTCCAGAGCAGCTGTGGCTGCCCCTGGATCCCTGGAAGTGTCCAAGGCCAGGTTGGACGGGGCTTGGAGCAGCCTGAGATAGTGGAAGGTAAAGTTGGGACTGGTTGATCTTTAAGGACCCTTCCAGCCCAGGCCATTCTATGATTCTGTCTCGTGTAAAGCCACAACTCTCAGTGCCTTGACCCACCAGATCACTCCAGAGGTGGGTGAGAGCCGGATGTAGAGCACTGTCTTTTCTACACATGTGCATATTCACACCTGTTCTTAGAGATCAGCTTTTCTCACGTCTGCAGATACTTCAGCATCTCCCAGCAGTGGTCACAGCTTGTGTGTGGATCTTCATCCCACTCGCCACAAAACCCAATGAGTAGTCCAAGCAGGTAAAAGCAAAACAACCCAAAATGAGCAGTGTGAAACCTTTACAAAGCTTTGCACTTTGATTTCAAGGAGTTGAAGCTGCAATTCTTCTTCCCAATGAAAGCATTCAACAGCGTCAACATTTTTCTGCAAAATAAAACATTTGTGTTTGAAAAAGCATTTTAGAATCACAGAATCATTAAGCTTGGAAAAGACCTTCAAGATCAAGTCCAACCCAGCACCACCAGCCAGAAGAAAACTGTTTAATCTGAGAAATAATTTCAGCCATCTCTGGTATGATACAAACTTCACTCTGCAATAACCTGGGTGTACTGGAAACGAAAAATTCATATTATCTCTTCTCTGAGACTACTGCATGTTTGTTGAAAAATAAACAGCAATCTGTTATAGAGTGCAGACAGAATCTTTGTACAATCCCGCAGCAGGGAGGGGTTTGAACCCTGAAACATTGTTGTGTTGTTAGTTTTTATCTGTTTTAGAGCCTTGCTATTTATCCTGTATGAGCAAAGCCACTGCTGATGTGAGAATCAAATGGAAAAGCCATCGGTGATGTGCAAATGTTGCTTGCGAATAGTGGGATTTGGGATCAAAATTTGTGTCATTGCATCCTAATTTAGAGGGTGACTTTAGCTGTTATGACTGACTGAGTTTTTCCATGGCACATGGTTTGTGGGGGTGGGAAAAAGTATGCTACAGACATTGGAATTATTGCTTCTCTTAGGCAAAAGAAATTAATCCTAATTTACTGAATTCCACAGCAATTCTCTTTCTGCAACAGCCACACTTGTGATGGACACAATTTGAGCTGTTAGTAGAAATTGAAACTCTGTCCAAAAGCTTGAGGCCATAACTGTGAAGGAGAAACTAAAACCATGAATTACTTGGCTTAAACTAATACCCTTTAGCAGGGAAGAGGAATGGAATTGCATTTTCTGTGGGATAGGCAAGTTTCACTCAGGTAGCTCCTGGAGCAAAGGTGTTTGTGGTAGGAATAATCAGGATTCAGGAATAAATCCTGTCCTTAAGTGAACCGAAAAGTACTAAAATCAATCTCCAGTGTCATCTCTAACTTGAGGAAGCAGGACCAAGGACACACTGCAGATTCTTCAAACAGGGCAATTCCGAATGTAAATTGTTTTAGTTGAAGTTCTTTGAGGCTATTGAACTGTATCATGAATTAAATCCAAGTCTGAACAAATGCTGGGAAGGAATAATATGAATATTTCTAAACATGAAGAAGTATTATTATTCTCTCCACTGGTAGCACACAAATAGTATAATTACTGTGGCAATACATTTTTTCCTTAAATCATTTCTCGTCGTGGTGAAAAGTGCCAATCATTTGCTAAACTAGTCAAGCCTTTTCACAGAATCTGCTCAGATTTATAGCTGCGGAGGGAATATTTGACTTGACGATTGAATAAATAGCACCAGCAAACTTGCTGTCATTACAGTGCTCATCAGAACCTCAACATTTTCCAAGAAGGGAGGCAAAGGGACTCAGCCAGAGCTCCATCCCTTTGCATCAGAGGTTGAAATGTATCAGAGTCAGAAGTTCAGTGGACGGAGAAATAGCTCAACTTCTTTTTTTGACCAACAATAAAGTCATTCAGCTGAAGTGGAGACAAGTCGTATCTGATATCATATTTTTATATCCTTTTTGCTTATTAGAATTTATTTTTTTTTCAGATTGGTATTGCACAGAGAAATATGATGCATTCTTCCGAAATTAAATTTGAATCTGTATCAAGGCAATTTAATCCCACTCGGAGTTGGTGGATAAAGGAGCGAGCCTAACCTTCAGCAATTCCCTTGCTCATAGTTGGCTTTTTCTCATGCACAACAATTTAAAACAAAATCACTTTCTCTAATGAGAGACTATAAATTACTTCTTTAATGAGACACATGAAGTTTGAACAGTTGAATTCCCACATTTCTCTTATCTGTAAGCCTGGGCACCTCCAGGGATGGGAAAAGATCCATCGTGCTGGGTTTCTGTGTTATAATATCGCTCAGTATTGAGATGATTATTACAATATCATTGAGTCCCAGATGGGAATCTGGCCTTTGGTATGCTGAGTATTGTTTTCATCTAATGTTGAGAGTCTTAAAATGCTTAGAATTGAAACAAAAATTGGGAGGGGAACTTGGAACTGCCCAAAACCAGAGAGCAATGTGGTGACATAGTTTCTCACAGTTCCTCCTACGCTGTTCCTGCAAGTGCACTGCTTTGTGTTTCAGTAACTTATTTTTTGTATAGATATTGACATCTGCATTCTCTCTTGCAAAAAAAAAAAAAATTATCTGGAAAGGATTACTTACTTATTTCCTTACAGAACTTTCAGGTTGTAATGTGGTATAGAGAGGCAAGGATCAAAACCCCCAAAGGTCACAGAATCACAGAAGGTTTGGGTTGGAAGGGACCTTAAATCTCATCCAGTGCCCCCCCCTGCCATGGGCAGGGACACCTCCCACTGTCCCAGGCTGCTCCAAGCCCCATCCAACCTGGCCTTGGACACTGCCAGGGATCCAGGGGCAGCCCCAGCTTCTCTGGGCACCCTGTGCCAGGGCCTCCCCACCCTCACAGGGAACAATTCCTTCCCAATATCCCATCTAACCTTGCCCTCTGTCAATGTGAAGCCATTCTTCTGTCACTCCAGGCTCTTATAAACAGCCCCTCCATTTTTCTTTCAGCTCCCTTCAGGTTCTGGAAGGCCACAATTAGGTCACCCCAACCCCACCTTTTGTCCGGTCTGTTTTTAATGAGAGTGCTCGTTGTGAAGTCAATCCCGTGGATGTTCCCCAGCACAGACTGTCAGAGCTCCACAGATGGGATCCTTTCTCCTCAGGAACGGACCCTGGGGGAGCAGGAATCCTGCTCTGATTGACAAACTGGTGGATCCTTGAAGAGACGCCGTAGAGCCCCTGTGGCCAAAGAGGCATCGATAAGAAACCAGTATTTATGCACCATTATATATTTATAGGTACATTTGTATGTGAAATATGTAGCACTCAATATATTGATCATGCAGATGCTGTGCTGCCTTAGCCCAATGTATTCTTTGCTGTTAGTCCTCACTCCTAAATGCAATCAGGGTCTGGGCTGTGATGGCTCAGCCATTCTTCTTCCTTAAGAAAAGGCAGTTTGTTCCATTTATTCTCTGTAAACTGTCCAGTCCCTGCTCTGATAGCAACACAATTTAAGGTATTAGCATATTTATAAACCAGCATGTGTTCTAACACACCATTTCTGCTTGGAGTCACATTTAATACCAGTCCTCTGCCAAGCCCAGCCCAAGGCAGAGCCGTCTCAGCAGACGTTCTCTATTTGTGTTCTTTTCAGAAGATGTGTTCTTTGCGAGGTGGGCTTCCATTTGTTAAGTATTTATACAGCTCTTAGCATCGTGAACATCCTGATCAGATTGATTTCTAGGACTGGGGTGAAAGAAATGTTGTGCAATAACAATCATTGTCCCCTGTTGCCTTTCAGACACTTTGAATTTTGAGCAGACTACATTCTTAAAAGAGGGCTAATTAAATAGAGTTGTTCTGCACAGAGAAACAGTGTTTCTCAAATGCTTTCAAAACTGTAAAACAATCTGTGAGTAGCCAACAAAAAGTATGTTAACAATGGCCAAATCAAACAGTGATTCAGAATTTGAATTAAAGGTCATAAAAACCCTGTATGCATTAATCACAGAGCTCTGGTATGAATATTAATAGCAGCTGAGAGCTGTTAAATAGCTGGTTTAGCTTAATTTTAAGCAGTAATTAAACATTTATTAGAACTTAACTCTATAAATACTTTATAGATAAAAAACCATAATCAGGGCTAAGCTGGATCAAAGTGTGGGCTATTAGTGCCACTTCTTTTGAGTTAGATGTATCACCAGGAGGATTCAGATTGGTGTGAAAATATCATTTAGGAAACCATATTTGAAATATCTCCACCCTATATCTTGCAGGAAGGTTCTTGCAATGCCAGACTTTCAGATATTTGCAAAAAAATTGAATTTTCAAGCTACTCCCGCTGCAGTTATACAGTTATCTAAATTATTTCTGCACTGAGGTTATATCAGGACATTTTCTGTCTGCCTCAACCCAGCTCTCAAGAAAGTCCTTGTGGCCAAGATCTGGTGGAAGAGATAAATGACATTTGCTCAGAATGGATGGTTTAATGGCTAATTTGCTTCTCACCTTTAATGCCATGAAAAAGCCAAAGGAAATGCCAAAAAATGTGACTCAGTCATTGCCCAGTGTTGTTTAGGTTTATGAATCTCCTGAAAACAGAATTCTAACCGGCTTTGCAATCAGTGAATGTTTTTCAATCTGTAGAAACACAGGCCTAAACTCTTCTACAGGAACACTTACATTCGAGTGTAGATCATCATCTCTTTTTTTCCTGCTCTTCATTGTGACAGCAAACACTTTTGCTTGATTTTGGTATTACGGTTTTGTGGATGTATCAGAAACAGGGATGATATGCAATTAAGTCAACTTGGGGAATAGATGGAAACGACCCAGGAAGTTAAAGAAAATGAACCAGTGGAAACTTTTTTTTAAGTGACTGACAGAAAATACTGCCGGGGGGCTGGGAGCCCTGCAGCCCTTCTCACTGCACCTCTGAATTCAGGCAGCAAAGGCCCCGTTCTGGGAGTTGCACTCATGGAGGATAACGGTCAGATGAAATTACCTGATATCCTATTTTTCCCTGAATTCCTGTGTCAGTTACTAGCTCGTTGTAGGGTTCTTTTAGCAGAGTTTCCTGATGAGCTGGGAGAATGCAAAGGGTGCAAGTGATTCTTGGTTGATCTCGTTGGCCTGAATTCACATTTGCTGGAGACGTTGTAGAGGTCAGGCCTCTGTTTCATTTCAGGAACTGCTCAATAACAGTTTCAGTAATTTACTGCTGTGAAAAGATGATTTAGTGCTTCAGATAAAAACACCTTGTCCTTAAAATGCATTGGATGCCTCTTTTTTGGACACTGTGTGATTCCAGGGCTCAAAGGCTTGCTTTAGGAAGCAAGGGATTTGAAACATGAGGGATTACGTACCCAAAAGTCCTTATGCATCTTGAAAATCTCAGCTCAAACATCTGCTGGCATATGGCTGGAGCCAGGAGAAAATGTGTTTTGTTTTGCCTAGCTTGCACATGAGCCTGAACCACGGCCAGTGCAGGACTGGAACAGGAGATGTTTGCAGCATGAGCTATGGATGGGATGAGGGGAGCACGAGTTACTGAGCAGCAAAACAATTTGCCTTCGTGGTTTGATGCTCCATCAACAGATCTGGTGGTAGGAGTTACCTTGGAGATTTGTAAAATCAAAATTTGACCTCTAGGTTGCAGAGAGGTCTTTACAAATGTCAAAGATTTAGTCCCGGGGTACCTGCTGAGCTCCAGAAGGTATAAACTGTGCTTGTACCACGCTTCCTTGGTGCAGTTTCCAGTGGAGATGATGAACTTGATCCATCGTGCTGCACCTCAGAAGCTGCTGCACTTGACCTTTGTGGCAACTATGTTTTGATAGAAAAGTGCTAAATATGTTCCATGGGGGTCCTCGCTGATAAAAATACCATGGAAATTTATTCTTTACATTAGATTTATAAATATCCCAGCTGACAGGAGAGCAGGGAAGTGGTTCCTCGGGAGAAGGAAATCAGTGCATGCCCATTTCTATCTGCCAAGGATCCCTCTGGGATGTCTCCAGTCGTAGCGCTCAAGGTGTAAGCAGGCAGGGACCTGTCTCTGGCTTCTTTGCGAAGCACTTGCTCCTTTTTTTAAACCATCTTCTGAGTCCAGAGGAGGTTTTCTTTGCTGGCCTAAGAGACAGTTACCTTTAAAATTGTTCATTCTTCTCTGCTCGCCCTTTGCATATTGTTGGTGTCCCCTGGGCTGTTGTGACAGGCACGGAGTGGACTCTGTTGTGTGGTGGCTGCAACATCCTCGTGTCAGGAGACAGCCTGGCAATACCCTAGAGCACGGCTGGTTGTCATCCTCTCACGGCAGAAACAGGAGAAATCAGAATCACAGACTCATTCAGGTTGGAAAAGACCTCCAAGATCAAGTCCAACCTTTGACTGATCCCCACCTTTGCAACAAGACCATGGTACCACAGCACCGAGCCTGGCAGAGCTCAAGAAGTGTGTGGACAATGCTCTCAGGCACAGGGTGGGATCGTTGGAGGTGTTCTCCATGGCCAGGAGCTGGGCTTTGATGGTCCTTGTAGGTCACTTCCAGCTCAGGGCACTCAGTGATGGCACTCAGTGCCGTATCCAGTCATTCCTTGGACACCTCCAGGGATTGGGACTTCAGCCCCTTCCAAGGCCTGACCACCCTTTCCATGGGGAAATTCCTGCTGATGGCCACCCTGAGCCTCCCCTGGCCCAGCCTGAGGCCGTTCCCTCTCCTCCTGTCCCTGTTCCCTGCCAGCAGAGCCCGACCCCCCCCCGGCTGCCCCCTCCTGTCAGGGAGTTGTGCAGAGCCACAAGGTCCCCCCTGAGCCTCCTTTTCTCCAGGCTGAGCCCCTTCCCCAGCTCCCTCAGCCTCTCCTTTGGCTCCAGCCCCTTCCCAGCTCCCTCAGCCTCTCCTTTGGCTCCAGCCCCTTCCCAGCTCCCTCAGCCTCTCCTGGGGCTNACTGCTCCTCTCAGGGCTGACTCTCCAGAGCATTGTCCAGGGAAGTCCTGGTTGCCTGCAGTTCCCCAAGTTCTCCAGAGCTGCAGGTGAACCTGCAAAACATTCAGGCCCCTCAACCCCTTTGGAGAGAGTTTTACTGACTACTGGCTTACGCTGTTTAAAAACTTACTGCAAATAAAAGCCTGAAGAGCTGAAAGGCCATGTGGGCTGCAAAACCAAGCTTATGAAGAGCTCTCCCTCTGCCTAGAGAGGCAGGACTGGTTTGGAAAATTTTCAGTAAAAATATTAATATCTTCATGGACAGGAATAATCTGGATTTTTCCAAATTTCTCATGAGAAGGGCTCTGTTTTTTTATAGATATTCTTTTATCCAACAACAAAGAATTCTAAATTATATAATAGCTGAAATTAAGCTAAATATAGAGAAAGAGACATGAAGTAAAAGTGATCTAAAGCAAAACAGGATATCTTTAAACTTTAAAAGGAGAGCATTCTACTTTAGCCAAACTGCATTTTCTCCCTTTCCCCATCAGCTTTTTGCTCCATAGAAACTTTCTGCAATTTCAACTTTTTTGGGCATGGGGATGGGAGAATCTTCAAAATGCTGAAACCCTTTTCTGTCCAGAGCTAAGAGCAAGAGGGAAATCACTCTGGATGACAGAGAGGAGGCAGGTAGGACATGTCCACCGCCCAAAATACTCCACAAAGTCTTGTTTACAGAATTGTAAAGAGAATTAACTTCCCTCTCACCCCCGATGCTGGTCACGGACTGTATTTCCAGCACCGCTGTTTTATTTGCATTTTAGCTCGATGAAGTACCATTACAATTAGTTCTTCAGCTTTCCTGTGCGAGTTCCTTCATTCTGAGGTCAGAAAAGCTTCACTCTGCTGCAAAGTTCCTGAGGAAAGGGGAGGCCGCAAAGCAGGGAGCTCGTTAGCAAGGCTGGTCTATGCTTTGGATTGATTTTGTTTTCTCTGATGGCTTGATCATAACAGTTGCACTCTAATTTTTGTACAGGGTTGTGCACATTTCAGGCAACGTAAATATATACATTGGCATGCTTATTAGCTCTGCTGTTTAAGTTAGGGATATTTGATAGTGTACAATAAAACCAAGTGGTCCTGTGTACCATTTGTCATGCTGAGCTTGGACTCATCTCTTTGTACTCCCACTCCACCCTTTCCAGCTTCATTATATTCCAAATGCTCCTCCTCGCTTGGAGCAAAATCAATCCTCGTTTTGCATTGGGTGGAAGAGGAGAAATGTGTGCTGGGATTTTCCTCAATGCACAGAGCTGCGTGCAGACTTAATTCTTGGTTAAAGGATAAGTGTGGGGCTTCCCCGGGGAGGGGGAGCATTGTAAGACAGCTGAGGTCATGGTCACAGCCTCAGCCCCCGTGTATTAAACTGCAGAAAGAAGGAGAAATATGAGAGGGCCCTTTGCACTTATCAGGAGAGAATACTACTGTGAATGCTGCTTCCCTGAGCCTCCAAAGCTACAGGCACAATAGTAAACCCCTGTAGCTCCGAGAAGTGATTTTTAGTTTTGTTTCATCATCCCTTCATTTCAAAAGCCCAGTTTCTCCCCGTTGGCCCAATCTGTATTTCCCTTGCTGAGGGCCTGGCCTGTGTCACTGGCCAAACGCATCAGGTCTGTGTTGGAGTGGTGGTACTGGATGTGTTTCTCTGAGGACGAAAGTCTCTTGGTGGGATTTAAGGGATCGGATTTGACTCCACCACTTCCCTGAATGGCACTGGAACAGGCTGCTCAGTGCAGCAGAGCAGTTGCTGTCCCAGGAAGTGTCCAAAAGCTGTGTGGATGGGGCCCCTGGGGACACAGTTTAGTGATGATTACAACGGTACTGGGTTCACCATTGGACTTGATGATCTTGGAGGTCTTTTCCAACCTAAATAATTCTATCATTTATATCCAAAGGAGCTCAGAGAGGTTAAAAATATGGCTTTCTAATTCCCCTGGGAGTCAGGTGCTGATTTACCTGTACAGCCTGCTGAGGGGAGATGCCAATGGTGAAGCAGAGATGGGAGAAGCTCAGTATAGGTGATGGGCTTTGGTCCCCAGATGTCCTGTCTGGCAGCTGCCCAGGAGCAAAGACACCCCAGAGACCCTGTCCTTGCCACTGTAATTCCAGTGTGGGGAGGTTATTGGGGTGTTTGTCCTCAGGGGTGTCCTTGACCCTCACCTCCTTCTCTCCCCCCAAGGACCAATGGCTCAGGCAAACCCTCAGAGTTTTCCTCTGGAGCTCTTGAAATTATCCAGCATTGCCAAAAGAAAGGATTTGCTGACAGTCAGAATCCTATTGGCAAACCTAGGTGGATTTATGATCTTGGGTGGAAACCAATTTGAACTATAATTTTACATGAATCTGATCCCTCTCCTGAGCCAGGCAAAACTTCATGATTCTGGCTGATTTTTCACACTCGGCTTTTGAGCACTTCTGTTCTCATTTGAGCTGAGGATGAAACTCTGGGCCCATGATCCTGAACAACCCAAAACCTCCAGCAAATGGATACAACTTTGTTCCCTGTCTCCTGATGTCTCCAGCTGTAGGTTGGATATCTTGAAGGCTTGGTTGCCTTTTCCTCCCAGGAGTCCACATATGTGCCACAATATAAATGGTCTGACGTGTTTAAAGGATGTGCCACCATCTCATATCATTATGGCAGTGTCATTATGACAATCGTTATAATTATTAAAAACCTTGCAATGTTACCTCCCCTACTCCTCATAGCTCCTTCCACCATTTGAGGTTTCTGGGTTCAGTTTCTGGTGCTTTGAGGGTGTCAGAGGCTGGACCAGGCTCTGCTCCACAGGACAAGAGGCAATGGGCAGGAACTGATGCCCAGGAAGTTCCACCTGAACGCAAGGCAGAACTTCTTCCCTGGGCAGGGACCGAGCCCTGAACAGGCTGCCCACACAGGGTGTGGAGTCTCCCTCAGTGGAGATATTCCAGAACGGTCTGGACACAGTCCTGTGCCATGTGCTCTGGAATGACCCTGCCTGAGTGGGAGCTTGCTCCAGATGGCCCATTATGGTCCCCTCCGACCTGGCCCATCCTGGGACTCTGCTGCTCGGTGTGACCGTGGAAAATTACTTGAGACTTGCCCACATGCAGGCAGAGGAGTTAAGTGGGTGCAGTGAAGTTGCCTGCAGGACTTCTGCATGCTGCAGCCACTGTTTGTAAACAGGAATACACATAATAGGTTGAGAAATCAGCTCCAAAACAACAGGCATTGTTTGTGTGCTGAGTAACTCTAGTGATCTGTTAGGATCTGGAAAAAAAACATGTTGTGTCCAGATGAACGTAAAACCAGAGTCTCCCCTGCCAAACACTCCAACTGATACCTTGGGAAGTTCTGTAAAGCTTAGTTAACTTCTTTCCCCTATATTTGATTTGACTTTTGAAATTTGTTGTTGTTTTTTGGGGGGGTTTTTGTTGGTTTTTTCTAATTTCAGCAAACTAATGAGACATATTATAAAAATAATGGAATATCAAGTGAATGCTGGCTGGGTGCACCTCTCAGTTTCACGACAGGAATGCACCAGGGTCGTGTCCACACTGCTCAGGACTAAGCCCTGTGAGCTGCACTGGTTGGATCTTTGTGGCTTTAGGCTTGATGTGTGCTGGGAAAGTGGTGCTGTGACCATCAGAGTGGGTTTCTACCATCCTGTCAGTGACGAGGGTGCATAAATGGCATTATACGACATGTTCCCTTATCAGCAGGTGATACCTGTGGTCTGATTTTGATAAGGTGTCAAGAACCAGAGATAAGCAGTGATGCCTGTTGGTGCAGTGGGAGCCCGCTAGTAGTTTGTGGGGCATTTCTCTGTCTATCTCTATCTATTTCTGTCTCTGTCTGTCTGGAAATGGATGGAAATCAGGCTCTGGATCACCTGGCTGGGTCCAGAAGATCTGCAGGTCACCTGTGGTAAAGATACAGGTTCATACCAGCCTCTAAACCCTCATCTCTCTACTCCCTGTGACATGATGGAACACCTCAAAATTTCTTCCCTGTCCAAACCACCTGTGGCACTGGGGCTTTGTCCCCACCTTGCTGAACACCACGGTTGTTTCCTGCCTGAAGCTGCACCTACAACAGCTCCTTCCTCAGCTGCCTTGGTGCCTTCAGAGCCACTCAAGGTCAGTGACCATGCAAGGACAGCAGCAGCATTGTTTGTCATCTGGGGAAAGCACTTCAGTTGCTAAATGGATTTGAGTTGAGTTTGTTTTTTATCATCCTGAAATAACCACTGCTCAAACAATTGTAATTCTTCTGATGTCTTTCTGGGAAACATTTGGCTTGTTTGGCAGTGCAGTGTTGTGTAAATAAATATGTACCAAGCATCAAAGTCAAGGAGGGGAGGGTGAATTCTCAAATAATTATGTAAATAAATCCACATAGCACACTCTGATATTGGCTGCCATGTGCATTTATATTAATCAGTATGGACATTACTGACAAGTGAATCTATCCTGCTCCATTCTCCTGAAGGTTTCAGAATTAATGCTTCATTTTGCTCCGTGTTTTGCTGCAAGGGATGCAGCAGAACGCCAAGGCTGGCTTATCTCAGCATCCCCTTCAGGTGTCTCTGGGAGGCTGAGACCAATCAAACTTTGCATAAATAAGTGCACTCGGCATGAGAGAGTTTACAAGGCTGATCCAGCACTTAAAAAAAACCACATTGGGAAAAAGTAAATATGCTCATTTGCTGGACTGGCGTTTATTTGTCGATCTCATCTTGACCTCTTTGGGGAGGCTAAAGGACGTTCAGTGACTGTAAAGTGCAGAGGCTCTTGTATATAGCCCCAGATGCACTTTTTCGATGCTTCATTGACAACAGCTGTAATTCAGCCAATTTGAGTGGCTCTCGATTTTTCTTTATCCAAATAACTCATTTGTTTGTCTAGGATTTGGCATCTATGCTTCATCACAGAATAAGTGAGAAAAAGCAGTTGCTCTTGCTGCTTCTGTGATCCCTCTGAACGATGAAGCTCTTGAAGTAGGTTGTAGGAAGCTGGTAAATCTTTCCGTTTGGTGGTGCACAGGTCACCTCAATCGTGAAGCTGGATCCTCATTCAGGGTTCCCCCAAACCTGGGGCTGAGCACTGGCTACCCCTGTCCCTGAGGAAAGAGAGGACATGAGCAACCCGGCAGGAGGTGAAGATAAGGAATAAAGTGTGAGGGTGCTCTTTTAGAAAGCAGGGAAATAATGAAAACAGCAGTTAAAGGTGGTTTTTCATTTGTGAAGTTTAAATTATATGGCAGTCAACCCACTCGTTAAAGCCATAAGGGTCAGAGTGAGGAGTCGGTGGTGGAGGAAGAAAGGGCTGTTGCCATCTTCTCCTTCAGAGACCTGGAAAACAGGAGCTTTACTTGTGTCTAGGGCATAAAATCACAGTAAATGAGAGAGATGAGCTGAATATCTTACTGATTTTTAATTAGAGACGAGATGTTGCTCTCTTGGAGAGGAAAATTGCTGCAGCACCAGTGAGGTGAATGCAGGGGTGGCTGCAAAGTAAATCAGTGGGGCAGAGGGGCCACCTTGGGACCACAGGAGTCTCTTTTTTAAAAGCTGGAATTTACCCAGCTTTCGTTTTTCTCTTTGCAGCCTTGTGGCAGTTCCAGGTAACACAAGGGGGGATTGCTGGTTCCACTGCAGCCAGTGAGATTATTTGCATCTGAGGAGGGCAAGCGGAATAAGCCTTCAAACAGTGGCTCCTCGTGTTTCGGTTTTGGATCGATGCAGAATAGTTAAAGAAAGACCGTGTGCTCTTTTTAATTCTTGGTGTGAGAATAGACAGATTCCTTTCATTCCTACTCTTGGCCTTTTCCTTTTCTGCGGGTCTGTGCATCCAGTGTACCCTAAATGTGAGCAAATTTCCTTTTAGTATCTGAGGGGCTGCAGGGAAACCAGTGAGTGGCTCTACATCAGGAACTGCAGTGACAGGACAAGGAGTGATGGGTTCAAACTGAAAGAGCAGAAATTGAGGTTAGATATTGGGAAGGAATTGTTCCCTGTGAGGGTGGGGAGGCCCTGGCACAGGGTGCCCAGAGAAGCTGTGGCTGCCCCTGGATCCCTGGCAGTGTCCAAGGCCAGGCTGGACGGGGCTTGGAGCAGCCTGGGACAGTGGGAGGTGTCCCTGCCCATGGCAGGGGGTGGCACTGGATAATCTTTAAGGTCCCTATCAACCCAAAGCATTCTGTGATTCTGTGATTTAAATATGCACTGCGCACGTTGTTAAAATTCACTTCGCCTCCAGTTGCTCGGCTGCTCAGCAAGAATAACATCGGTAAATTGATTAATTACATCAATTACTTCAGCGGGTTCTTCCCCCTCTCCGTTCTTGCACAGTTTGCTTCCAATAGCAGCGTTCAGAGTGACACTGCCCGAGTTAGGGGTGCGACTGGTTCCTTCTCTGGGGAGGCTTCTGCTCTGGCCAGAGCACTGCACGCTGTCAGTTTGAAGCTGTTCTCTGTGTGCTGCCTAACAAATGGCTCTGGCGAACACTGCACTCTCACAATGTCGTTTATTGGTGAGCTGAAGTGCTCAGGTGTTCACAGAATCACCTCTTACTGCTCCTTACCACTGTGCTGTCACTCCTCCTTGCTGCATTTCATTAAGCATGTATTACATGTCAATAAATGTTTATTGATTAAATGCCGTTTATAGAGACAGTAAAGGCAAAACAGGTGTGTTTAGATGGTGAAAAATCATAGCAAAACTTAAAAAAACAGCTTTCAGCAACGAAGGGTAACTGGAACACACTGTAAGGATTGGGAAAAAATATCTCCTGAGAGGGTGAGCTAAGGGAAAAGTTAGATAAGGAGAGCTGGCAGAGCCTTAGGGAGCCTGAGGGCCCCAAGTTCAAGTTACCCCATTCAGAAAGTATAGTAGGTGACCAGAGAGGTTTAATCATGAGCTCATCGCTGACCTCAAATGAAAGAAAGAAATATGCAATAAGGAGAAACTAGGTCAGGCTCCCAGAACGAGAACAGAAGTGGAGCAGGAGCATAGACAGAATCAGAAAGGCCAAAGAACTAAATAAAGATACAGCATTTAAGAGCCACTGGCAGGAAGGAGATCCAGCTCTGTATCACTGTTACAGGAGGCTGTTCTGCTCTACAGCTGGGAAAGGGAGCTATCAACACATCAGCACGGAGATAATTGTTTAATGTCTTTTCTTCGTACGAGGTTCAACACTAATTAGATGATTTCTGTAATTAGGACTAGTTATAAAGCAGTAAGGTCCCAACCTAGGTGTGGGAAAATGGGTTAGGGCCAACCTGGATGATTTAGGTGTTTTCAAATGGGTTGGAATTGTGAATTTAATTTTAGAATACTTTTTTTAAAAAAAGAAAAAAAAAAAAAAAAGAAGAAAAGATATTTCAGTCCTGCAAGTGGGGTTAACTTGCAAAGGAGAGAATCAGAAGCCTGTGAAAAGACCAGCACAGTGAGTGTTCCTAAAAAAGAAGAAAGAGGAGGAGTTGGGGAGCTAGAAAGTCACCAACTTAACATCAGTTTCTGAAAAAGTACATGAACAAGTACTCCAGCAACCTTTTTAAAACGCCAAAAATCTCATCAAAGCCATTCAAGTTCCTTGTGCGGGGCAGCACTCGGTTTTGTGGACAGAGGAGCAGCAGCAGATTTGTGTATGGAGATTTCAGTGAAGGCTTTGGCAGCGTCTCAGTGACATCATAAGTTACAGAAACATTGTCTTAGTCTGCCTAAGATCTTAATTACTTTCAGGAGGGCTATTGTCTCTTTATTGATTAGAGTGGGGATCTAGGAGGCTTACCCCAGGCTTTGCCTCCCAGACCTTCCACTTAAAGGCTTCAGGAAGTGTATAGAGTGAGAAGGGATAAATCTAGGCCAGTATTCAGTGCTGTCACTTGAAAGGAGTCCGTGGAGTTCCCAGCAGAACCATGAGTGGAGATTTCCTCATCCTCCATCCCATAGATAATGTGCTGAATGCTCCCCAGGAGAGAGGAGCCCCCTCTCTGGGTGTTCTGTGCTTGCCCTGCTGGCAGGGGGTGAAGGCACCCCAATTGAGTGCATATTGAAGTATAAATGGAAATAATCTGTACCAGCTACTCCCCAGGTGCCAACGGCTCCGCAGGATGCAAGGAGTAGGGAAGGAAGCCACTGCTGGATCAGGGATCTGGAGTGACATCGAGGTGTGAGCTCTAATTTGTGTAAATGCCCTGATTTGCACTCCTGCTGAATTTAGCCTTGTGCTGCCTCTTGTGCCCCAGCAACCCCGAGCAATAGCCTGGTTATCCATTAAAATCAGGCCTAATTGAAAACCAGACCCAGTGGTCAAAGGACAAGAGTATTCCAAATGCCAAATATTTGTGAGAAGCCAGCTTGTCCCAGGGAGGGACAGCTGCTCCTAATTTTCCTGAGAGAATCATATTTTAAAGCTTAAAAATACAATAATTTTTGTGCATAGCAGGGCAGCTACTCCCTACCCAGAAGGGTTTAGTATTTGTGTGCCTTGGCCTGCCAGCCGTGAGAGGGGAAGAATACTTGTCTGCTCAAGAGGCGACTCAGAGACATGCTGAATTATTTCAAAATATGCCTCTGAGGCCTTCAGAAGAAAAGTGCTGAATTGTACTCAGATTTTGAGATACTGGACCCTGCGACAGGTTAGCAGTGTCCAACTGGGATTAAGCCAGGCCTTTCAGTCCAGAAGGACCCAGGGCCTCTCCCAGCATAACACAACAAGGACCGGGGGTGTTTCACTCAATCTGGGATTGAAGGAGCCATTAAAGAAGGCACAAACTCCTTAAAAATGAGGCTCTTTTCAGAGAGATGGGAGGCTGGAAGGCTCCAGCCTGGCTGATGGGACAGCCTGCATCCAGGAGGGCTGGGAAGGACTGGAACTGGAGCTTTCTGCAGCAAACAGCTAAAAGCTGTGTCTGTAATTGCTGCTTTTACACGTGGGATGTCCTTGGGCAGCAGGGGAGGGGGGATTCTGCCCCTGTGCCCCCCTCAGGTGAGACCCCACCTGCAGAGCTGCCCCAGCCCCGGGGCCCAGCACAGGAAGGAGCTGGAGCTGCTGGAGAGAGCCCAGAGGAGGCACCAGGGGGATCAGAGGGATGGAGCAGCTCTGCTGGGAGGAAAGGCTGGGACAGCTGGGATTGTTCAGCCTGGAGAGGAGACCAGGGGTGACCTCACTGTGGCCACACAGTACCTGAAGGGAGCCTGGAGGAAAGATGGAGAGAGAGTATTGACAGGGGCCTGGAGTGGCAGGACAAGGGGGAATGGCTTCCCAGTGACAGGGGTTAGATGGGATATTGGGAAGAAATCCTTCCCTTCTCTGGGTGCAGGGTGCCCAGAGAAGCTGTGGCTGCCCCTGGATCCCTGGAAGTGTCCAAGGCCAGGTTGGACGGGGCTTGGAGCAGCCTGGGACAGTGGGAGGTGTCCCTGCCCATGGCAGTGGGGCTGAAAATAGATGATCTTTAAGGTCCCTTCCAATCCAGCCCATTCTGGGATCCCATGATTCTACGCAATGGAATCAGCCACCACAGGATTTATGTTAGAAGCTGCTTTTCCACGTGCTGCTATGAATTTGGGTCACTGAAACCCACACAAAGCAAACACCTGCTTCGATAAAACACGGCCATTCTCAGGTGACTTTCGTCCTCCTGCGTCAGGTGTTTCTCTTGCAGATGTGGCACTTGAATCTGTGGCCAAAGCGACCTAGAATTTTGTTTTAAACGTTGGCGTCTTCTCCGTGTTCTCGTTGTTTATAGCCACAAGGTGGCATTGCAGATTAAAGGGAAAACAGCTCTTGTTGTTCAGGGACACAGGAGGGAGGTGGGAGACTTGGAAAAAAATCCTACAGCCAGGTTGAAATTCCTTCCAGGTCTTGGAGAGATGCAAGGAGGAGTTCTGCTCTCAGCTCCCAGGCCTGCAGTTTTGATGGCAGCGAGTGGGATGTTTGCTATGTTATGATCATGAGATGTTTCAACTTATTTTGCATGTGGAAATACATTGGAGCTGTTCAGAGCTGCTTCTCCCCTGCCTTGGGAAGTGATGTGGCTTCAGAGCTGTGAGAAAGGTGATGGTGGCACCTCGCAGGCTCTTTTGTTCCAGTTTGTGTGTTCAGATCCTGAAGAAAATTCATTTCTTTCTTCCCCGTCCTACTCCTGCTCCCCCCTCCTCCAGTCTTATTTCCCTTGGTTTCCATGCATGCACAGTTTGGGCTAAAACTGGGGCTCTCTGGGAGGATTGACCCACTGTAGGGAGTGAAGTTAAACCCTCTAACAAAGGTTGGGATCTCGACAAAGCTTTAAGGGCTATTTATTTGTTTTCTCATGGAGAGGAAGGTGAACTGAGCTTGCTGTAGCTGGACCTTCTCTGCACTTTCCAGGTTTTTCTGTGATCCAGGGCTCAGCCTTTTATGTTCAGGGCAAGAAGACTCAGAGCAGGATATTCAAAGATGTTTGCTCCTCTGAGTTAGGATGAACGAATAAGGCATTTAGGAGATCTGAGTGAATCCTTGGGAAGCCCGTTTTGCCCCCCAAAAACAATACCAAGTTTCTCACTCTGGAAATACTGACTACTGACAATGAGGATGGGCTTCACCATTTTATTTCCTTGTCTCTTTTTATTACAAGTTCCCGTCCCAGGGAAAGGACCTGATTTTTCCTCAGTCCCCACTATGTTGCCGTAATAGAAATGCTGAACTTCTGATAGCTCCTTTCTGGTCCCTACTGTTCTTATCAGTGCTTGTTGCCTTTGTCTGTATATACTTTCCATGTAAACCAGGAAAAGTAGCTCTGCTGAAAGATGGATCTTCCCAGCAATGGAAAAAAGTGCTAAACGGAGTGGGGGAGCACCCAGCCAGCAAAGGAAAATCTTACCTGTTTTGGAAAGACAGGGAAAATTATTTTATTTTTACCTCTGCTTTGGAGAAGGAGTGAAAGGCGGAGGAAATAAAAAAAGCTTGCTCAAAACCCACTAAAAGTGTTTGTTAGGAATTTTGCAGATAAATGGAGCATAATTGACAGTGTTTCACCAGGCAAGAGAAATACCCTGTTCTAACTCTTTTCTGAGAAGGAGGACAGCAGCGAAAATTTTTCATCAACATTAACATGCACACGACAGCAGAGAAAAACATCATGAAGTTTTGCTTGGACAGTTTTCACCTGGTTGGGAAAGCCAGGGCACATAAATACATACAGATTCAGATATACACATGCACACGTGTGTGCATAGGAGTTTCTTGATAGATTTGACAAGTCTGATTCCATTTGTGACCAGCTTTTTTTCAGAACTGTTTCTGAAAAATATTCCTGGTGCCTTAAACCATGTTTGCTTTGCCAAATTTTCCATAATTTTATCCCAGTTTTCCCTGCCTGTCTGCCTTGAGGTTACTGCACGAGGGGGGAAAGCTCTTGCACACACCAGCTCTCCCCAGGCTGGGAAACTGATCCCAAAGACTGTGGTGAGGTGGCCACAAAAAGTGTGCAAAAATATTGTTGGTTTAGATGGCGTGGGAAATGCTCTTCTTGACCGGTTTGTTGCTCTGTGTACAGCAAATTCTGCCCAGAATGTTCCTCTGCCTCCTTCCTCGACAGGGGTGATGCTGCTCGGCTGTTCAGGCAGGACAGTTTATTCCTCTCTCCCACTCTGTGGAAAGCATGGCCAGACTTGGACTGGGAGGCCTGATGGAACATAAACACTTGATGTTTATTAAATATTGTGAATATTCTGCCCCGACATGTAAATAAGTAGTTGGCATTTCGATTTCTAGGATGATTGACCACGATAGAAATGCGTAAGGCTGATGAGAGGAACATCCAATTATGTAAGAATAATTTAAAAAGGTGTACATGCTCCTTCTGGGTGCTGAGGACTTCTGGGTGGAAGCCAACTCCTGAATGATAGGGGTTAGGATGAGGCTAGCAAGAAACCTCCTCTCACCAAGGTTATTTCATAACTGCCTACTGCAGAGTTTCACATTTACCACTGGAGCAGCTGGTGCTGGCTCACCTCATCTGTCAGGCAGGGAGCCGAAGGAGATGTATTGCTGGACTGACCCCAATAGTGAATCCGATGTTCTTGGCGTTTTTTTAGTCTCCCGACCTGAAGGGAGAAGTGAACCTTTTGAAAAAGAAAAGTTTATGCATAAAAAATTCTGTGCAGTGCACATTTCCGGATGAATGTTCAGGCCAGCATTACTTAATGCTGAAATCAAAGCTTTGGGGATTCATGGACATTTCCAAGGCTGCTGTGATACTGCAACCCCTGTGTATAACCTCATGCTTAACACAGGGCTTTTATTCACCTTGAAGTTCTCTTTTGTTCTTCAATCAGCTCTGTTCTGGAAGGAGAGGGGGGAAGCAGTAATAAGATTTAGCAGGATCTCTGGAGATGAACAGATGCAAGCCCAGCTCTCCTGGAACAGAGACCGTTATTACAGGGTTTGTATTCCAGAGGAGATGGTCAAGGAAAATTTGGGACAGGATGAATGTTTTCTGTGGAGAAGAGATGCTGTTTAAACTCCCATCTGTGTGTAGCTTACAGTGCAGTAGGAAAACAAAATTTGCTGCATCCTGGAGAATGTTACGTGAACGTGTTTGGTAGAAGTTGTCCAGTAATGATGGGATCTCTTGTGTGCATCCTGCTGCTGCCTGAGAGCACCTCGGGGCAGTCTCAGCCCTGCTGCATTCCCAGGGACTGCCTTCTTAATGGGAAAGTTGTGCCTCTGCTCCAGGGGACTGGTGAACAACACATGGTCTAGCTGGGTGTCACAGAGGTTCGGACGTGTTCTGCTGCAGAATGAGATCACAAACCAGATTTCTTTTTTCTTTTCTGTCCTTTTATTTCCAAAGAGGATCTTTGCTCTTTCCCCCCGCTCCCCAGCCTGACAAGCTCTGTGGTGGCTGTCAGGACGTTGGCATATCATGGTGAACGCTTGAATTCGGGGGTTTTTGGCTAACCTGACACATCTTCAGCCTGCCCAAATCTGAGTATTGTGATCGCTCAGCTACTGTTGCTTAATTTGAAGGAGGGGCAGGAAGGAACATCTCTCTGCTTCTGCAGAACCTCGGGAAAATAGCTTTGTTTTTGACAAATTGGTATTTTCTTTCAAATATTTCTGGTGAATGTTGCAGAGGTCAAATGTTAAGGCCTTCCTCTGCAATGGAAGTTTGAAAGATTTATGTTGGTCTTCAAATCCCTAACCTGCTGACACGCTACAAAGGTCTGAGATGGCTGCCAATACCTCAGCACATTTTCAAAGCACAAACAGTGGCTTTAGTCATCATTAAGTTGCATGAATCAGACCATTCTTCCTTGGGCAGTCCTCCTGCAGAGGAAGTTTGTTTAAATTTCTATTGTGCATCTGCTGTTCATGCTTTCATATGGGAACAATTTTTTCATGTGCATCAGAGAGGGGTGAGTAAGGGAACAGCGACACATTGACCTCAGAAGCTCTCGGGGAATTTTCTAGAGCCTCGGCCTGCCTGCAGGAGGGGGTTTTGTGGGCTTGCTCCAGGCTGTGCTTGTTCCTCTGGTTCTCCTGTGTACAGCTCCCACTGATCCACCGTCCCTGTGGGGGTTTGGGAACACAGACAAGCCTTCCCTGCACAGTAAAATCCCACAGGTATTTTGAAGGTGAGTGATGAGGAGAAGGGAGTTGATGGGAAGAACTTCATACTCTTGCTGGTTTTGTTCTGCCTGCTGTGTGGATGCAGAAGAATAGATTCTCATCAACTCTTAGACTGGCAATTTCTGTTCTTGTTCACTTCAAAGTTAAAGGCAGAGAAACCTTTGCTTCCTTAGCAAGAAACCAGAAGTCTCCGAGGCCCCGCTGATGCCCACTTGAGAAGAAAGTTTCATCTCTGTGGGGTGAAGTGAAGCTCCTTTTGGTGTTTGAGATGTCTCTGCCCATGAACTCTCCTGTCTCTCAGGCACTTGTTCAGCTGCTGTTACCGAGCTCCCGCTCAGTCACTTTGGGGGGCAGAACACTTTGTTCATAACTCATCTCACCTCCCTTCTGTGCAAGGTTCAGTTGACAAAAAAGTTCCCAGTTGTTGTGGTGGAAATCAGGGCAGAAGCAGGCCAGAGGAGATCTGTCCGTGCACACCCAGCTGGCTGGGACAACACCTGGGACTGGACTGGGAGGAGCAGAGGGAAGCGGCACTCTCTGGGTAGTGGCAGGCTCAGCTCAGGAATCTCAGATGGACAAGACTTACTCTGAGGTTAATATCTCTTGGGTAGGAAAGCCTTAAGGGGAGAAAAATCTGCATCTACTTTGGACCGAAACTGCAGAAATTTGACATCTTTCATGGAAAACCATTGCCCCCATTTTACTTCCTCCTCTCCACGTGTTCAAATATTGGAGTGAAGTTGGAAACCTCCTGACTGGTCCTAAAGAAGCCAAGCAGGAGCTGACAGCATGGGAATTGTGGGGTGACAGCTGAGCTGGAGACTAAGTAATTTACTCCTGAGCTTAGAAATCTGAGCTGAGGCATGGGCTCAGCTGTGCAGGAGCATGAAATATTTTCTTTGATTTTTCCCTTGGTTTTGACCATATAATTTTAGAATTACAATTAGGAAACACAATAAGTGTTCTTGCACACTTCACTGAATAATTGCCATTAGCTCAATAGCACCAATTTTTTTCTGTATTTTATACTCCACAACTTTAGAGTGGAGACTTTGGGCTCTCTTCCTCTTTGATTCTCCTGCTCTTTTCAGTGTTGATGGCCCCTCTGGGACAGGCAGAACCGTGTTGTTGTTTGTAGTCCCAGAGCCCAGAAGGAGGATTTTTTGGGAGCTAGTCATGACCGCAAACCTTGAGGCCTCCAAGTGACCCCATTTGTAATCCAGGGATGTTCTCAGAACTTCCTAGGCCACAAGACACCCGGGTACATCCCTGAGCCGATGACTGCCCAGCCAGTGGCTGTTGCTGGATAACTGAGCTCACCCTCACAGCTCTGCCCATAGGAATATGGGATTGTTCATACGGATGACTGCTCTTGTGGTGAGCAAGGCTCTTTTTGGAATGGCCAGCGCCTTAGAAGATCTCCTCTCCTCTCTCTCCCCTCCCACTGACCTTCCCCAATGTGTCCTTGACTAAATATGTAGAGCTTGCACACAAAAGGAAGGAATTTAGGAGTGTGCGAAGTCCTTGCAATTAAATGTCACGCAAGCCACATGTGGTTTTGCTGCTCCAAATTCAGCTCAAATAAATGGAAAGGATTACAAAATGAGGGAACAACTTGGGTCAACCTGGAGAATTAAACAAAATATGTTTTCCTTCAGTAGCATCCAGGAGTGCGTGGTGCATTCTGCCGAAGGGAGAAGACAGTGTGGAGTCTAAGTCAGGGGCTCAGGTGAGGTTTAACCTCCACTGGCCTAAGAAAGTTGCTTCATGAGCCTTACTAGTTCTGGTGCTTGAAATTCGTTTCTCCTTGCTTTCTTTGGCCTGTGCTGCTGCAGAGAAGGGAATGTTTTCCATGTCTGCTGTGACAGGACGAGGAGGAATGAAGGTAGGAGTTGGAAGTCATGGCTCAGGCTCACCAATGGGAAATCGGGCAGAGGATTCCTGTTCGCTATGAGCCTTCAGGATGCCAGGCTCAGGGGGCTCCCAGGTCTTTAAGATATTTAAGATTATTTTCTCATGCTGGACCATACAATCAGTGAGATGTCCCCATATGTGAGGATTCATTTCCCCCCTCTCCCAGGGAGATGAGGGCAGTTTCTCACTGAACTCGCTCACATCTCTGACATTCCTGTGATCAAGAAATCAATTTAATCTCCCGATGAGGAAATTTTCCACTGGTTTTAATTGAGAATTGCTCTGTCCTGGTAGAACTGCTCCACCCCTTTTGTGAGCCAAAAAGCTCCAGCAAACCTGACACAGCCCCGTTGTCTGCTTGGAGGGGTTTGGTGGCATTAACTGATGGAGGAAGGACGTGTGCCTTTCCTGAAAATCTACGGAGAATTATTTGCTCTCTGTATCAGCAATGCCATTGCCTTTCCCAGTCAACTACTGCCAGCTGTGGAAGGCACGTTCCCTCCTGCCAGCCACTCATTGTGCTTTTGCAGTAGGAAGAGGGGGGATGGAAGAAGGGGGGATCTTAATTGAAAAAATAGGCCTGGGGCTTCAGGGACATAACAAAGTCAGTGGGAGTGTGTGAACAGCAATTTATTTTGTCAGTTCAAGTTACAGTCTTTCTGACATGTGAAAATTGCAGATGCCAGTTTCTCAATGTGTCACTGTGACACACAGCATCCCAAATAAATAATGAAACTCTGGACTTGGTTTGCAGAGCTTTGGAAAGCCCGAAGAAATGGAATATAAAAATTGACAGATAAATTGAGAGAGTTTTCTTTGACATAAGGGGCATGATCTTAGTTCAGCCTTTCACAAGATGATCTTCATACCTTTCATTGCTTCAGCAGAGTGTTCCTTCCCTCAGTGTGGTCTTCATAGAGTTTATGGCCTTCACAGCCTCTTTGGGCTTTGAGAATGGAGCTGTTCTCATGAAGAATCAAACCAACCTTTTCCCCTGAAACTGCGGAGGATTGGATAACGTGTGGCTGAAGTGTTGATCTGAGACTGAGTAGATCTCCAATGCAACTTGTTAAGGCGAGGGTCCAATTAGGAAATTACCTGTTATCCTGACTGCCCACAAGACTTTTAAACGTTCCATTGTTCCTCACCTGCTAAATTGGAGTGATGATGATATTTAAATCTCCTGTGTTTTCTGACTTAGTTTAAGTCTTTTAGGAAGGAGCTCTCCTTTCCATGAATTTCTACAGTGCTTAATCTAACTTGGTTCAGCCTTTATTATGGTACCCATTTATTATAGCAGTAAAATCTCATTTTGTGCAAATCAAGTAGTTTCTATTAATGTTTGTTCATTGGGCTTACAGAAGTAGACAAATGGCCATTAATGATCAGGGGACCAAGTCAGAAGCATGAAGAGTTTATTAAAAGTTCAATTAGAAAGAAACTGTTCTGCAGAGACCTTTAGCGGGAGCCTGAGTGGCAGCAAAGGCATTAGAAATCCTTAATAACATGGCAAAGCTATGAATGGTTTCCTATCCCATTTCCCCAGTTAATCTGGTTTAGTCAGCGGGGTGGTCAGACGGAACGTGTGATTTCTGAGGAAATCCTGAAAAATTAGGCTCGTTTTATCTACGGAAAAAAAAAAAAGGAAGAAAGGCTATGACGAGCCTTCAAATGCATAAAAGGCTTGTACATGCAAGAAAAAACGTGTTATCTTTAGAGAAGAAGAATAGGGCAAGAAGTTGTAAATTTGAATTGCAAGGAGGTCTGCGTCCAGAAGCTGAAGGAGGCATCACCAAGGCCAGCGAGGGTGAGAGCTGGTGCTTTACCTGCAGCACACGGTCCTGGCAGGCTGGCGTGGAAGGGACTGGAAGTGGCTGTCCAGCCAAGCCTTGCTTTAAAACAGCATCTTAAAAGATAAATGCTGACAATTTTGCACGGTGTTTCAGGAGGCTGAAAGTCAGTGCAGGCAGGAAGGTTCATCTGGGTTCATGACTTTGGAGGAACGGTGAAGCTGACACTTCTCACCAGCAGGTAGATTGTGCCCAGCAGTGTTTGACTGGTGAAAGAGGATCCTCCTGCTCGTGGAACAGGACATTACCTTTGGCTACACTGCTCTCTCTTGTCACGAAACTTAAAAATAGGGGATGGATCCTCAGGAATTCAAAGCCAAACTGCCCTTCCCGTGCAGCAACCAGGGCCAAAAGTAGAAATGTGAAACAAGCCGGGGAGGGATAAGCGCCTGGTGACAGATGAGCGAGCTCAGAGTGTACACTTCCCAGGACATGGTTAAATATGAGTTCTTTTCCATGGAAAAGCATCGGCTGACTTTGCACCAGTGCTCCAAGGGGAGGTGCTGCACCTCACACTTTGGAGACGACCCTCTCCGTTTCCTAGAGAACGACGGAAAGGAACTGAATTAGGCTGCAAAGACTTTCCCTGGATGTTCTTCCTCCACAGCTGCCCTGGTCACACTCTTCTGAGAGCTTCCCTGGCTGTACAGACTTAGAGAGAGCTGATGCAGTTCCTTGAGAGCCCACTTACCCTGATCTTAGCTCAGTGCTTGTCTGTCCTCTCAGAACATGCGTCACTGCACACGGTAATTACAAGGAGAGCTAACTGCCAGGGAAGGATGATTGCATCATTAAGACACTGGAACAGGAATAACTAATTCTGCTCTTAACTCCTCATGTAACCCTGGTTATGACACTGAAGATCAGTTTTCTCATCTAAAAGGAAAAATTTTTCCTACCTTATTCTTTTTTTTTTTTTTTGGTTACATAATGTTGCTGTGTCAATTATATTTTGAGGGGATGGAGCCGTAAGGAAGTCGTGTCTGTGGCACCACTGACGAGGATCACATTCAGACTGGAATTTGTGCTAAAACTAGAAATGTCCTGCCATAAGAATATTAATGTCAACAATGATGTTTGTCATAAAAACATCTACAAGGGGGTTGGGAGATTAATCACAACAGAAACAGCTAAAAGAAAATCTGTAGTGTGCAACAGAACCTGGTCCATTCTTTGTGTGAATTTGCAACCCTGACATCTCTTCCTGAGTATTCTGGCAAGCTCATTGCACTTTCAAGGAAAGATTTAACAGCCAAGTTAGAGCACACATGTCATGTTGCTTTTAGTTTATCATTATTGCAAAATGCACTACTGAACACTTACGAGTGCATCGCAAAATAAAATGCTGGGGAATTACAAATGAATTTTGCTCTTAAGATGAATGAGTCTGTGATTTAGAAGCTTTGACATCAATAGCACTGATGCTTTCATAGCAAAGAGGACTGCAGTTGTCAGGTTTTCCTTTTACTTCAGAAGTTTTGGCACAATTTTTAAAAAGTACGTTTTGGTGAGATTCTTATTAATCTTTTTCCCAAAAGTTCAGCTAGCTATGAAATAAGAGTGGCTTCGTGCTTTCTCACCCTGGTTTGCTTCTTTTTCCTCTTCTAGATCAAACATATTTTTATGAAGTCAACCTTTTTCTACCTCTGCTCCTCCCTCCCACGCCCCACCTCTCATGGACAAAATTCCACAGACCCCTGGGACTGTTACCCATCAATTCTCTTGGCACGAAGCTCCTTTGTCCGAGGAAGCTCCATTTTTGTGTGTTCCACATCCTAAGAAACTATTTGTGTTATGCAAAACTGTCACAGCTGAAGAGCCAAGTCATCCCTTTCAAATCCACACTGCAAAGCAATAGGGTGGGTTTTTTTCCTTAAATATTTCAGACAGTGCTTTTATCAAAATGGGTCATTCTTCTGCCTAATCAGCGTGTGCTCCTGGCCATGACCAGTTCTAGGTGCAAGAACTGCTGCAGTGGGCAGTAATGGATTAAATATGTCCACTGTGAAAGATTCTTCCTTAATTGCATTAGTTTGAGGTTTATTTTATGCTCTGAAATGTGGCGCTGAGCCAAAGAGACCACAATCCACCTTCCTTTCCAAGGTCCAGGCACAGAACAGTATCCCTTTACAAGAAGGGTGCTTAAGTGCTTTTCTGAATCAAAGCCTGAGTCAGTGCTTTAATGTACTCTGTTCATGCTTGGAAATGGCTTATATTCCTCTGAGCGAATTTCTTTAAAGAAGCTAAGCCTACTACAGTGTCTGAAGAATTCAATGTCACACTGAAAACTTATCCCCCAGATCTGTGTCCGAAGAGATCCTGCTTAATGGATGCTGCCTATTGCTTACTGCCATGCAGCATTCCCGTTCCAAGCACTGAAACAGTCTTTTCTCTCTCCAGGCAATGTGTCAAATTTTTCTCTGGTCACCTATGGTGTTCTCCGTTTATATTCAAGGTTCTAGAGAAGGTCACTCCAGTAGCACTTCCATAGCCGTGGTCTCCTGCAGAGATTTGAGGCTGGCTCTAAGGCAGGAGCACGGTAGGACTCAGACTATCCAGCAGAAAGTCAAGGCAGCTGTTTCATGGAGGAATCATAGAATATGCGGAGTTGAAAGGGACTCATGAGGATCATTGAATCCACCCCTCTGCTCCTCCCAGAGTGAATCATAGAATGGTTTGGGTTGGAAGGAACCTCGAAGACCATCTGGTTCCAGCCTCTGCCACGGGCAGGGACACCTTCCACTAGCCCAGGCTGCTCCAAGCCCCGTCCAACCTGGCCTTGGACACTGCCAGGGATCCAGGGGCAGCCACAGCTTCTCTGGGCACCCTATGCCAGGGCCTCCCCACCCTCCCAGGGAAAAATTTCTTCTTAATCTCTAATCTAAACCTCCCCTCTGTCAGTTTGAAGCCATTCCCCCTTGTCCCGTCACTACATGCTCTTGTCAATAGTCTTTCTCCATCTTCCTTGTTGTCTCTCTTCAGGTAAGAGCATCATCCAAGATGCTCCTTGACCCTTGTACAGGGTTAGTGCTGTGGGGAGCCTGTTCCAGGATCAGCCACCCTCTCAGGGAAGAACCTGTCCCCAGTGTCTAACCTGAACTTCCCCAGATGCAGCTCCACTCCGTTTTCTCATTTCCTCTTGCTGGTTCCCAGAGAGGGGATCAGCAGCTCCTGCTCCGCCCTCGAGGGAGGTGTGGGCTGCTCTGAGGGCATCCCTTGGCCTTTGTCACCGCTGCTTTCAGAGCCCTGGGCACTGTTGTCCTTTCACCAAGTCTGAAGCAGTGCCCGACCTGCCTGGAAATGCTTTCCTGTGGTTCATTTCCAGCCTTACTGCTGGCTGCTGCTTCCTTGTCAGAGCTCGAGGAAGATTCATCCCGGTCTTGCTGGGCTATTTTAAGGCCAGGCTTCTATGAATCTGCACGAGCCCATGTGCTTCAATCAGCTTTTGTCTGGCCTGAGCTGTTTTTGTTATCACCCTCGTTTTGCTGATAAAGCAGGAACATTTTTAGAGGTGATTTTTTCCCCCTCTGCAGGAGCCCTGGGATGGATGGGAATGAACTTTGTCAGGTGCTCAGAGTAAAAGGAATTGTCAGGATACCTGGCTCCCTGTTTGTCCTGACAAACCACTCAGGGGCCTTGTGTCTTGGGTTGCTCCCTCTGCAAAGCAAGGCTAATATTTATTTCCATTATATATATTAATAGCACTTAGTAACTTTGAACAAGGTCAGGCCTTCACTGCATCACACACCGTGCTAAGGCATGCATATATTAGTGCCTCTCTCCTGCCTCCTGCGAAGGAGTGATGTCAGAATGCAGTGCCTGAGAGGCAAGAAGTGATCCCTAATGCCTGATGTATTCCGGGGCTCTGTCCTCTCACTCTGGCTCATCCCAAGGAGTGCATTATGGGCAGGAGGTAACCTGGGCTGGCCTTTCATGTCTTGATGATCCTATTTCTGCGTTAATACCCCCGATAAGGATCTGTGACTAAAGGGAGGCAATGGCTGAGAAACTTTTGCAAAGTTTTGCTGCTGGAGTCGTAAAGGGAGAACAAAGCAGGACTGCCAAAGTATGGGCACCTCCAGCACAGCTGACCCAGGTTTTCTATAGTTTTAAGCCTCTCATTTTCATCACTGCCTTAGTCACAGGAGTCACTCTCCAGATGATCCCACACTCCTTCAAGTTCAGATCAACATCCCCCTGGACTGATAGATTAGCAGACAACAGCTCTGTGAACTTACAGTATGAATTCATAAATAGTCTGTCTCCAACCACCATTAATGCATCCCAGATTTAGGGCTGCCTGACAAATCATGTTCTCCCATTGCCACCATGACTTTGTTCTACGCTTCAAATTTGAAAAGCATGAAAAATAAATAATAGTTTGGAACCTCTGGTTGTTAAATCATCGCAAGCTCCTACTGGGGATGCACAGCGATGCCACGATTGCCAATGTCTATAAAACTGCTTTACAGGGCTCAGTTATTCTGGTGGGACCCAGTTCTGTGTGTGCAGAAGGGACATTTTGGGGTAACATTGCTGAGGTTTTGGAGACAGGAGTTTGGATCTGTGACGGGATATGATTTTTTGGGCTTCTTCTACAAATGGATGTTATCGAGAAATGGTGCTCCCTGCTACTCCCATGCCCATATATTCTGGTTTCGTACTTGGAGGCAGGAGTTAAGGGTCCGGGTGGGGACTGCTGGTGGTCACGTAACTGTTGGTGACTACCGGAGTACATTTTCTCCAGGGCTAACCTGAACTGGAGTGGGATAGGTGCTTGTCTCTGAAACATTAAAGCAGGAATTGTTAGTACTGGATGAGAAAAAAGCGAAGTCTGAGCAAAACTGTAGTAAATTCTCGTCCTCTCTAAGGTGTAGAGGTGGACCTGCAAAACCAGTGCAGCAGCAGATCTAAAGTCAGCAGGACTCAGGGAGACTGACGCCAACACCGACGGGCTGTTGTACGTGGAACTGAAGTGGTTGTCAGGGACAAGCTCTAAAACAATGAAGTTGAGATTAGCTTCACCGTGTGGGGAGTTACAGCTTAATCCTGTGTGACAAGGTATAAAATCATTCATGAAACAAAGGCCAATTTGTGAGAGGGCAGCCAGTGGCTGGATGGTAATATTCTGAAAGTTTGTTTACTGTAGAATCGGTCAGAAGTCTAAAATCTGTGTTGATTAAAATATCCTTCTGGCTCTCCATATATCTTTTTATAACAGAATCCCACTTCATAAAGTTTGAAAGCGAGATACACGTTTACTGAAAGCACTGACTACTGATTGAGAGAGGCTGGTTTATCTTGCAGGGCAGCACTTGGGGAGAAAAAAAGGAAAATCAGCCACAGCCTTCATTCCAAGAGAGTCTAGACGTTAAGCCACTGCATAGAAAGCTATTGGAAATTCAAGGATTTCCTTACAAGTACTTGCATCTTTCTTTCCTGGCTTCTTCTGGAAGTTGCAAAGAGGTCCACTGACTTTTTGGAGCTTCATAGTGCCACATAAATTAGGTGGAGAGACTCCATGGGAAGTAGGCCAACGGGAAAGATAGTTCTTACATACATTATCTATTTCACTCTTCTCCTTTATACACTCCTCCCCATGGCAACTGTACTTAGTGAAATATGCTTTGAAGTAAGTTGGATTGCCAAAAAAGTAGGATTAACTGCCAGAAAATAGTTAAGTTATATTTTCATTCTCCCTTGTGTATGAAATAATACAGCAGAATTAGTAAATGTGAGCATCACGTTATTTCCAGTGTTGTTGCAGTGTCTTCAAAAGTCACCTCAAATTGTTCTGCCCATCTCTGTAAGTTATGAGGTGATGACAACACCGAAGAAGCAGCGGAGCAGGCAGCAGGTCCTGTGGAGCAGTTTGAATAGTGGGTCTATTTTAGAGTGGTGATTGTTTGGATGAAGGAGCTCATGGAAACAAACCCTGGCTGTACAGCTGGTACCCACTGAAAGTCCTGTGGAGCAGAAATAGGAGAGTCACAAGTGAGGTGTCCGTGGCTGGTGGCGAGCAGGGACTGTCCATGCCTGGCAGGAATGTCCCTGCAAAGGTAATTTTCCCCGTCTCCTGTTTCAGGGTTTAGGGGTGTCGAGTGTGGCTGTCCGATTGTTCATGTTGGCCCGCTCCCAGCTGCTTTTTGAGATATTTATTTTTGTAACTGTTGCATTTATCAGGGAGGATTAGCCAAGTCTGTTGACTTCAGTTCTTTGGCACAGGCTGTCAGAAATTATTTTAGCAATGCTCTGCCCTGAACAAAGTGCATTTACTTTTCAACCTCTGCTCTTACTTCCAAGCAATGAGCTACCGAGGGTTTCATTTACAGTCAAACATTCAGTGGAGTTCCTATCCACAGCTCTTTGTTGTACATTGGATTTCTGTTTGTTGAAACCAAAGGGAAGGAGAAAGGAATATCTCCACCTAATGGCTTCTGGCTACCAGTAAATGGTGGCAATTCCACAAGGAGGTATAAAGCGCAGGAGGATGTTTTCAGAGAAGTAATAAATTTGCTGGGATAGTCACGAGGAGTGCCAACATCACTTGAGAGATGTGGCATTTCTTTTGTTCCGTCTCGGGCATCATCTTCGTGAGGGCTTGAATATACAGGCCAAATCCTCTGCCCAGCAGCTTTATCATTTTCCAGCACCAAAAGGCTGGGTCCTTCCTCTGCAAACTGTTTAAGGTGACACCACGCTTTTTTTTCAGTGGTTTAGGGTACTAAAACATCATCCCTCCGCTTGGGGAAGCTGACTGGCCTTTGAGAGTCCCTTCAGGGCTGTGGAGAAGTGTTAATGGAACGTATTCCCCCTCATGTTGGACAAGGTAAGGAAGACTTAATTCTGAATTAAAGGCTCATTGTTTAGGAGACTTTCATTGGAAACCGAATGTCCAGCAAAAAGTTCCTTAATTTTCTCTCTCACGACTCGGACTAACATTTGCATCCATATGTACCTTTAAAGGAAAGGCAACAACTGACTGCAGAGAGGTTTTTCACTCACCTGAATTAGTTTGTTCATTCCCATAATATTCCACTTGAATGTCACCGCAACCTCTGTGCTGCCATCCCCAAACCTGATCTCGTCACTCACTTCAAAGATGCAATTCCCTGCCAAATGCCTCACCTTCATCCATCTCAATCTAAACTCAGCAAAATGACCTCTCAAAAAGTACTCTACAGAGGCACTCTTTAATCAACATCTGTTTAGAGCTTTCCCCGTTAACTTCACATAGGCAGATTGTTTTCCATAATTAGGCACAGATAGGCTGTGATATAACCAGCTGACATATAGAATACATATTCATTTCTCCCTCTGACTCCTTGAAGGATCTGAGTAATGCACAAGAAACACCTAGTGCATTTAATACTAGTCTCAAGAGCTTCAGACTTGTCTAAGAGAGTCGCTGAAGCACTTCAGGTAAAACTCATGTCTTGTTAAATGAGAGGCTCAGGACAGTGTGATGCTCTTGATGAACTGAGAGGCTGTATTAAGAGAAGAAATGGAGAGCAACTGGGAGCTCGTGTCTCCTTATTTTCCTTTGCTGAATGGGCTGTGAGGGGCAGAAATATTCGTTAGGGACAAGAAGATGATCACATTAATAGAGCTGCCCCTGCAAGGAGTCTGTGGGTTTGCAATTGCAGCCCCGAACAGCTACTTGGGGCTCTGTGCTGTGGACTTTGCCTGGTCTCTATTGTGTTAGGCCCTTTGCAGAGACTCCTGTTCAGACAAACACTTAACCAAACGCTTCGAGTTCTTCATATGTAAAATACCCGTTAAGCTCTTTCTACTAAACATGACCTTGATCTCTTGGTGCTGCAGCTCCCCAGTGAAAAATAGAAATCCGATAACAGCTTTATCAGTCTGAAAACTCCCAGCAGTCCCATGCTACTATTTCTCATGTAACATAACAAAACATATCTATAAACGTGATAGTATTTACTGGCTTGATTCTGCCCTTTTCTCTTCGGTGAAATTAAATAACAGCCAGCTCCAGGGGCAGCCTGATTGATTTCAGTGAAACTAATGCTACTACTCAACAAGAGTGAGGGCAGAAGGAGCCGAGGCAGGCACCGAGCAGGTTCTGTTATTCCCCTGTTACTGCCACGGAGCTCTGGTTATTTTGAGAGAGCCTGTTCATATTTTCTCTTTCGCTGTCTCCTCCTGATCTTTTCACCTTTTCTCAGCTTCACACAATAGTCTCAAATCTTATCAATTGACTGTCAGCTTTAAAAATCTCCTACTTCTGGAATTTTCAGGTTCCCCTCAAGCGAGCATTTAAAGCCACTGTGTCTCCAAACCATCTGCTATTATTGGGGAAAAAAACACCACAAAACACTTTAAAAACTGACAGCTGACTTTCAGAAGTCTTTAGTAATTGCAGCCCCAGCTGAAATTATTGAGAATAAATAGCCTGAAATGTTTTGGAAAGTCAGGGCACGAGCTGCTTTCTGCTACCTCCAGCCCCATAATTTTCTACTCTTTTCAACGTGTTATTGTTGAAGGTATCAGAGTTTGAAGGTGATTAAAACTCAATAGTTCATTTGGTCCTTAGCATATTGTTTTCAAACATTTCCAGCAGAAGTAAATGCTTAAATCCCATTAAATTGGAGGCTAAATGCCTTAGGTTTCTTTACAAATCCTTCTGGTAGGCATCAGATATCAAACAGACAAAACAAAAAAATTAAGCTGAAGCCAGGGTATTTTTCTCTCCCTTTGGGGAAAAGGGCATCTATTATGCAATGAATCTTTTGTAATGGTTTGGTGGCTTTGACAAAATCCATTTTACTTCATTGTCCTTTTATTTTACATAATATCCATAAAATGGCAAAGCAGAAGAAGTTATTGCTGATCAAAACAATTAGGATAAAGCTCTTGAGTTGGAGTAATGTTACACAAAAAGTGACCTTTTTGGGCCAGAGCAACTTTCTCAGGGACCGTATTCTGCATGAAGGGGTCGGACTTGTCTTGCAGCCCTTTAAAGCAGATTTTGTCTATTGTCTTTGTATCAGAAACAAAAAAAAGAAAGAAAAAATAAGAGAAAGGGAGCTGGCTTAGTTCCCCTCACACTGTAATCAATGCCCAGCATGTTGCAAAATAGCAGAGTAACTGTTATAAGACAGGTAAAGCTTAATCCTACCACGATCATGGTAGGGGATGCTGGAAACTCTAATAAAATGAAATTTTATGAAATTCCAACAACTGAATAATCTTTTTTGGCATTAGGCCAAGGAAGAGCTGAAACAGGATCCCTTTGGGAGGCCCTGTTCTCATATGGATTCCTCTGGATTTCAGAGAGGAGTTCCAGCCAGGTACAAGTGTGTACCCAAACAGACCAAGTTACAAGGAGGCTTAAAGATTTTCCAGCGTGAAGACAAATCTAATACACCTGTAGGTCGTAGAGCTGGGTTTACCTTGTAGTGGACAAGCCTTCCGTAGGTCAGTCCCTGTGCTGCAGAGGGCACATTTAAGGACAGCAAAGCCCACGCCCCAGTTCTCAGTGATTCTTACTGGGAGCCTGACTCCCACTTGCTTTTGATTGTTGGCCCCTGGTTCCCAGTGACTGTAACTACCCCTCTTCCCTACAATCCCTGCAGTGTCCCCTGTGGGCTGTCCCGTGCCCTGCTGGGTGACCCATGGCAGCTCTGAGGAGCTGTGCCCGGAGCCCCGGGACAGAGGTGCTGAGAGGGAGCTTTGGCTGCCTTAGTGTGCAAAACTCCAGCAGCAGAGACAGGAGATGCTGGGATTGTCACGGGAGGCCTCGCAGTTGGCACGCAGTTCCGTAGGTGGTTATTTCATCGGAGAGCAGTCCTTAACTAATCCCGAGCCTCCAGAGCACGCTTTCTCATCTCTTCCTTCCCGTCCCTCCCCTCACGTAGGTGTCTCTGCTCATTAATCAAATCACTTTTCTGTTCCGGCCACGGCTTGAACACGGGCACTGGATTTCCTGCCAGCTTGTGCCGGAGTGAAAGCCGAGGCATTTGGTGTGTGAGAGCCGCCGAGCTGCGGCACTGCAGCTCTCTCCTTCTCCCATCCCCGAGCCCTCGCTCCCTCTGATCTCATCACTCCAATTTAAACACAGGGGCCAGACTGAAAGGGCAGAAATTTGTTTGGCTTTCGGCCCCGGCGAGCTCGGGCCTGTCCGGACATGTCCACTGACCGCTCGAGAAGAGGGAGTTTCTCTCAGAACACGGATTTTTCCTGCCCCCCTTCCCGGCACAAAACTCCTTGGCGTGCGTTCACCCTGCAGAAACCTCAGTATTTACACAGGCTCCGTGGCTGTGATTTACTCAGGGCCCAGCTGCTGGTGCTTGTCTTCAGTTTTCTGAAGTAAAAGGTTGAAATCAAGAATTACAGGAGAGCGCTTCTTCTTGTAGTGCAATCCCCCAGCTTGCTCCAAAATGGGTCTCCCTAAACCACTTCCGGCAGCTTGCAATGGGATAATATCCTGGAGAGGGAAAGAAAGGTGTTTGGAAAGGCCATCCACGTGCAAACAGGACATCTCTCTTCCTAGGAAATCTGGTCATCATTGAAACACCGATCTGAGACTCCTTCCCTTAAGATCACAGGTTCTTCTCAGAAAATGAAAGCGCAATGGAGAAGTTTGTAAGACACAGAGGGCCCTGAAAAGCATCAAGTGCAGCTCTTCAGCACCAAAGGGCTGTGCGAAATCAGCACATAGTTTTCATTAGTATTTCTAGTAGAAATAACAATATCTCTGTTCTAGGCCTGTAATTTTTTTAAGAAGTCATTCACTTACTATCCCTTTAACCTTGAATATCTAAGATTCTTTTGTTTCAGCTTAGGAGGGAGAACAAGAATCCTCCTCATCAGAGGTATAATTTTTAGAAGATGAAATTACTTGAAAATGTAGGGTTTTAACCAAAAATATTGAGGGCTTTTGTTCAGGACCCTTTAGTAATGCAAATCTTCCAGACAAATAAAAAATCCTATTTTTAAGCAATACTCGGGAAAAGCCCCACCGTATTTTAATTAAATTAAATCACAGTGAAATGCAGAAGACTTAAATAGATTGGCTGTCTGGTGTAGCTGCTAATCTGGCCCACGTTCAGTTCAGCCTGCATAATCATCATCACTTATTGTGTGTGTGTCATTCCAGACCCATTACATCCCAAAATATTTGGCAGAGTTAATCAAATACCACCTGAAATTCAAAGAAAAGGAGAACAGTTAAGATGTTCACGCGAGAGATGAATGTACTGATTTCAGGTATAGCTTGGAAATAGGGAAAAATCATCGGATCCACGAGGGAACTTTCTCAGAACTCACACCCAGTGACTCCTGTGAGTGCTCAGAGCTGCGGCAATTCCAGGGGCTCCGCAGTTTGGTTCCTGAATCTGGGGTTTGTGAGTTAATAAAGAGGAGATAGAAGATGTTCCATCATCCTGCTGCAGGCCAGCAAAGTTCAGCTGCCAGATTTCTTTCGTGCCTAGGATACAGGCTGTCTGAAGGAATTAGCGGCGCTGCCTTGGAAATCAGCAGGGTCTCTCTTGCCTTCGTTCCAGCAACTTTCGTCGGCACCACTTCGGAGGAGTTCAGGCTGAAGACCTCCAAAGTGAGGCACCTCGCTTGCTTTGAGAATCTGGGATTTTTTCCCAGATGCTTTTCAGAGCTTTCGTGATTGCCTGACTCTTTCCATTTCTCAAATTCCACATTTTCCCCCCTGGCCTCCTCTGACCCAGCCTTATCCTTCTTTCCTTTCTCGGTGCCTCTAACCTGCTTCTTGAACCATTTACCTGCTTTTCTGATCAAAGAATATTTCGGTCTGAGTTTGGGAAGAAATTATTTTTAGTCAGTCTGTATCAGAAACACGTGGCCCTGTGCTACCAGACCACTTCACCATCATCATTCTTAGCCAGGTTTATTCAAATTTGCACACAAGCCTGGATAAAGTAGGAAATCAGGCAGAAACAAACCTTCTGTTTCCAGCCAGACACAGTGTTCAGAAGTCCTCAGTTCAAATTTCAGCCATTTCTAATTAAGAGCTCATCAAACCTCATAGAACCCTCAAGGTTTCCAAGGATCTCTTGCTAATGGCTACACTTGGAAGAAAAGAGAAGTACTTTAGGTTATTTTGCTTTCCAAGTGCACTGTGTACTTTTGTCCTCATCTTCCTTTGCTTTCTGTGACATCTGTGGACAAAATGTGTTTGGAGATGATTTGGTCAGTTAGATGAGAAATTATATATTGAGCACATTTGCGTGTAAATTTGGGGTTCCAAATGCTTTGGGTCATCAGCTCATGCAGAGATGCAAACACACACATGGGCTTGTGTACACTGGTTATAACAGCACGATAAACTTTCTTAAAGGACACCAAAAACTTTTGCTTTTGTATTTATATTATTTAGACTTCTGTTAATTTCTAAGGAAATGTTGTCCTTTTTTTTTTATTTAAATGGCTCTGAGTTAATTTCGAAGCCAAAAACTGCGCATAAACTCATCTTCTCACAGTATCCGAGTTTCAAGATAATACACATCCTGCTCTCGTATTACATTACCCCCCATAAATCAGTCTCTGAGTCAAAACCCCTTAAAAACATAAATGCAATTATAAAAACAACGACAGTTAAGAAAGTTAGCCCATGACTTAAAAAGGAAGGAGAGGAAATAACAAATGCTACAGAGAATGAAGTATTCGATGCCATTTTTGGTGGCTTCTCCCAAAAAAAAAAAAAAAGGAAAAGGTTGATCGTGGCTGTGTACTAATGCAGTAAGTTTTAACAAGGGGGTCATCTGAAATAGCTAAAGACTGTGCTGGCTAAAATTTGGGTAATTTAGATGTTCTGCAATTCAGCAGGACCTGATGAAATCGACCCTGGGGTACTTCAGGCTCTAGCTGCAACAATCCCAGAGTGATTAGAGATTATCTTTCAGAGTTCAAGATGACCAAGGTAGAGCCAGAGGCCCAGAGAAGGGTAATCACAAGGTCTATTTTTAAATAGGGGGAAAATGAGAACCAGGGGGATTATGGAACAGTAAAACTGACTTCAATACCCAAAAAGTTTCTAGAATTAGCTGTTACAAGCACTCAGAGAATTAGAAGTTAATAAGAAACAGCAAATACAGATTTGTCAAGAGCAAATCATGTCAAACCAGTACAATTTCTGTGCAGGGGAGATGAACCGGTAAATAAAAACCAAGAGGTGGATATGAGGATTGTTGGTATTTTAGGAAGGGTTTGAATTCGTGGCATCCTCATAGTCTAAGTAGAGGTGCATACTCTGTTGCAAACTGCCACGTTTTGGGAGCGCAACCAGGTGTAAATTAAGGCTCAAAAAGTAGCTGTAGATTGTTTCCTGTTAAGGTGGGAGGGCACAACAAAGGGGGTCCCTCAGGGACCTGCCCTGGGCTGGGAAGAGCTCAGCACTTCAGTGGCTGTCTTGTGTGGCATTCCAAAGTGCACATTAATAAAATTACCTGATGTCATGCTGGGTGGCATTTCAGCATTTTGGAAAAGAGAAGCAGAGCTGTGAATAATTTTTATATGTGGTTATATGAAATTTGCAACCTGAAATGGGATAAAACCAAACTATAGTCATTAGTGAAATAAATGCAAGTGCAGGATAGAATGCAAACCAGAAAATCCTTTGCGAAAGAAGCAGCGTTTAACAATGAAGACAACGCAGAGTGATGGAAAATGCTAAACAGAATATGATATAATATCATAAAACTGCTTCAGAAATGACAATTAATGCAACAGAGAGTTTGAGCGGGGCTTGCGGGTAGAAGAAAAGGGGTAAATTTTTCCCTCTCAGGCAACCTTCACACAGCCTTGGCTACGCTCTCCTTTGGGTTTGTAGTTCAAGAAAAATCTTGACAAATGGGAGAGGGACTAAAGGAGAGCCATAGGAATGATAAGAGGTTTGGAAAACGCAACCTATGAGGAAAGATTGAAGGAATTGGATTTGTTTAGTCTAGAGGAGGGAAGACTGACAGGACACGATAACATTCCTCCAATGTGTAAAACATTGCTAGAAAGAGAATGGTGATGAATTGTTCTTCGGAGCCGCAACGAGGAGGAGAGAATTCACATAATTTTCAGCAGAAAGGATTTAGTTTAGATATTAGAAAAAGCTTCCTAGCTTCAAGGCCATTTCAGCACTAAAATAAGCAGTGTGAGAAGGTTACTGGAGCTGCTTCCTTGGAGGTCTTTAAAAACAAGTTACTCATCTGTCAGGGATGGTCTGGGAGGATTTTGTGTTGCCCTCTGTATGAGGGAACAGGCTGCAGCTTTGGCTATCTGCTGGCTCATATATCTTAGTTTGTAAATGCATTCAAAGATTAGGCTGAATGAAATATTAGTAACTGACAGGTAGCTGGAGGGTTGATTGTTTGTCCACTCTGCTTTCCAGGGACATGATGCTGTAGTTGCAGCTGAGTTCATATAATCGTGAAAGGTTTTATTCAACCAACACTTGTGCAAGGGGAATTCTACACTTCTTACAGCAGGTGAGGAGCAAGGCAGACTAAGCGGTTTCATCAAGGTTATTCTGTATTGTATCATCTCAGTGGTTTGTGTAACCCAGCCACGTGCCCTTTGATCTAAATATCCTCAGGTCTGTGAGAAGAGCTCTGCTCTTCATCTCTGGTTATTTGGACAGTAGATAATTGGGAATAATTGTTCCTTCCGTTCGTAGTCTTCCTTGCCAGTCGTAGTTTTCGTATGCTTCTCTACCTTTGTTTTACTTCTTCATGTTGCTGTGGTTGGTAATTAACATGCTCATGTTTTTAAATGGCTTAATTTGTTATTTAAAGTTGACTGTGAGATAACTGTGGAGAGTGGAATGGGTGCAGTGATACATAAACAGAGACCTGCAACTTCCTGAGATGGATGAACAGCTCATTGCTGAACAGAAGATAATTTAGGATGTGCCTTTGAACTGTAGAACTGTGACTAGAAGAATATATATGTTATGGATGGGATTTGTTGTTCGTGCACCAGACATCTAAAAAGGGCACAAAGGTAGCGTGAGCCGTTGTTGCACATGGTTTTGAGTCAATGGGAGCAGCCTCTGGAAAGGTCAAATACCTAAAACCCTCAGCATTTGAAATTCCACGATGCTGTTGAGAAAACAAACAAGAAAACACAATTGTGCCCTTTCAACATGAAGTGTTTCTGTGGTGTTTCCTCAGGGGCTGGTCTGTGCTGCCGTGGTGGGGAGGCTCTGCCAGACGAGGTGCAGCTGAGCAGGGCTGGCAGGCTGGCACTGTTATCCCCCTCCAAAACTGCCTTTCCCCAGGGGTCTCGTGGCCTCTCTGAAGCAGAACCCGTGCAGTTACGGGAAGCTGAGACACAGCAAGGCTTCCATCCCCACGAAACGCCTGTGGTTGTGTTGGCACGGCACTGGGAGGGTGCTGGATACCTGGATGTTGGAATTAATTTTTTTTTTGTTAAGAGATCACCCTAAGGTCAGTTTGGGAGAAGCGGCAGAAGTGTGCAGCTCCTCTGCCTTCACAGCACGCTGTCTTCCCTCTGTGGGGTTCTCGGTGTGTCTGAGCAGGAGGAAGCATTTGTCCGAGGAACGAGAGCCGAGTGCTCAGTCCTGATGAGTGTGTTTAGCCCTGGGATTGCTGGGTTTGTACCTTGGGAGCTGGGATGCAGCATTAGGTAGCCTGAGGGTGGGTTGGAGGGAGGTGGTGCAGCATTTCTGGCTGCCCCAGTGCATGACCCTCGCTAGGGCTGGACCTGCACAGTCCAGGCAGGACCTTTTCCAGCTGCGCTGACCAGTTCCCAGATTCCCGCTTCAAACCTGGGACTAGCGATATCCAGAAGGCTCCTAGTTTGGAGGGGGTAGCAGTGAGTGTTCATGTGGGTTGTTTTGCTGCACAGCTGCATCATCCCAGAATAACCTACCCTAACTAGAGACGGGGACTGTGGACTGAGGAGATCTCTGGGTTGATGCTCAAAAACTGCAAGACTCTCTAAAACAATCCCACCTTCAAGCTCTGCCTGGGGAACACAAAAGGTTAAAAGCCAAAGCTGCGTGTTACTCTCCTGCAGTGATTTACTGCTTTTCGGATAAAGATAACAGGCAAGATGTTCCCCCTCCCCACATACACCTTTTTTTTCTTCATTCCTCCTTGCTGATCCCTCCTTCTCACCCCGCTGCTGCACACATCACTTCTGCTGCTCTACACATTGCAAGTGGGGGAGATTTCTTGAACCAGGGGCCTCCTGCTTAATGCACTGAGGATTCAGCCAGGCCAAAAACGCCTGTAGCATATGGGGAAGGGAAGGGCCAGCAGTGAGCAAGCTTGGACAGATGTGCTAGAGAGGGAGTGTGGTGTTAGTGGGGGTGGAGAGAGCTCTGCCCCCCTCCCAGCCAGTTCAGGGGGTGGCCAATCGGGAGGAATGGACCCTTTTTAGGACCCCAACAGTTAGGGAGAGCCCCTGAGGCATTTTTGGCCGGGAGGTTGTGTGCACACACACACTCACACACGGAACAGTTCAGCAGCAGTCCAATCCCCAGTGACATGGAGCTTTTTCTTAATTCAGAGCATATTTCAGGCTTCAGTTTAAAGGGAGGGGGGAAAGCAACACCAAAAACCAACCCATAAACCATAAAGAATCTATTGAAACAATTGTAAGGGGAAAAAATAGAATGTGGCTGCAGCCAAGGTTGTTAGGGAGGAGATGTATGGGAGAGATGAAAAATAAAAGGAACAATTACTATGTTCCTCGCTGGCCTCAGATCAGCCTGGCAAAGTAGAGACCTGGGAAGGCACTTCCCAAAAAACCAGAGAGGTGGAGGTGTCTCCCCCAGCGACATCACTGCTCTCAGGCGAGCTCCCGGTTGAATCTCCTGAGCTCCTCAGGGTTGGTTTTCAAGCAGAAGGTTAAAGCTGGTGAGCAGTAATTTATCTTCTTGTTTGTTTGTTCACACTGAGCACCTTCATTTGGGGATCTCAAAGCACATTCGGAGCAAAAAAAGCTCCCAAGCTTTCCAGTGAAGTGAGGCCATCTGATGAGACTCCACAGAAACATCCTCTTCAGAGGGTTCGAGTGATTTTTAAAGGGTGCCGGGCAGGACTGGGAATGGCCCCTCCATAACCCAAACCCTCCTGCATAGAATGTTTCTACAATGGGATTTTTTCTGACACCAATTTGTTTGTTTGTTTGTTTGCAATTAGGAATTAATGCCTGGACATCAGCATCCTTATACAAAGAGCAATTGAGTCAGTCCCTGCCTCAAATATCTTCCAGTCTTCACTCTCAGGGATAATTTTCCTCTAAAGGCAATTTAGATGCACAAGACTCTTAGCACAGCTTGTTCATTATTGCCAAGGACCTGCAGAGCAGGATGCGTCTCCTCAGTTAACATCTGTTTTTTTGACCAAATTGCCTTAGTTGCTGCATGGGCCCACAGCTGATATAAAATGCTGAGAAATTATGACTATTTTTCTTGTTTGGGTGTTTTGATTTTATTTATTTATATATTTTCCTAAACCTGCAGTTCATTTTGGCATACTGAGCTGGATTTACTCGCAGTTGTACCCAGGCAATTACGATGTTTTAAAAATTACTCCCAGCTTACCCCAGCGCAAGGAGGTGAAAAGCAGGGGAGGGGTGTGCGTGTGTCTCCTGAGGGGATTTCTGGCATCAGATCAACAGGAGCAATCGGCATTGGGAGGGAAAAGATGCATGTGCACGTTAGGAGGCAACATCTGTTCCTAGGGCCACATGTTCCTGCCACAGAAGAGAAATGCTGCCTCTGCACTGTCCTCCTGCACGCGGGGCTGGGTCTCTGTGTGCAAAGAGAGGTCTCTGGGGAGGTTTAGGTACCCTGACCCAGATTTTAGTTATTATTCTCTGTCAAATAAGTCAAGAAGAAAGAAGGCAGGCAAACAAAATGCAGTGTGGGCAGGGAACCGGGCACCCGAGATATTTCTGTCCTCGTGTTCTGAAACGTTCCTTATGCACTTGAAGCTTAAGGGACTCTTTGGCTGCTGCCTGGGCTCTGATTCCAATTCAAATCAGTGAGAAATCAATAGGAGTGAGATGCCTGGAAATTGCTCTCCTACTGAGGGCTTGAAGTGGCTCATGTGCCATTGACAATGCAGAAGCACTTTGTCACCCAGCATTAATTGTCCCATCAGCCCTACAGCTCAGTGCCGGGGAGCTCCTGCTATGGTTGTTTCTGACCACGTTTCACTGCTTCGCTGTTCCGGGTCTCTTTCTAGTCCTCACCAGGGTTGTCCAAGGCAGACAGGAAGACTTCGAACTAAAAGCAGTAGCAGTAATTTCCTTGGCTTTAGTGGCAGCCTTTGGGGAATCCAACGTGGGTTGTTTCCTCTGCAGTTAAACTTGGGATCTGATGGCCCAGATTTAGGAATCTAGACTCAGCTTTGAGTCACCTAAGGCAATAAAAGGCCTGGAAGACTAATTCTTGAGATTAAAAGGAGACAATGTGGCTTGCTGCCTTTTCCAGGGCATGCAAGACATGCAACCTCGAACCACAACATCATTTATTGTCAGAGTCTCTCTCCAGTGAATTTGGAAAGCTTGAAGGCAGGACAGAAAGAGAGCAAAGTGCAAGAACAGGGGATCTCTTTTCCTTGCCCCTTATTTGATACTATAGAACGAGTTGTTAATTTTTATACTCCGCATTTCCTCACACCTTTGGGCATATTATGCTGCTTTGTGTAGCTCCCTTTGGACCAAATCTGAATTACCTGCCAGACCTCCTCAGTTTAGATTTAACTCCGTGCTGTGTTTGTAGCATTAAGCTGGACTCTTAACTTTTGCTTTGCTTCAGCCCTGCCTATATTTTCACTGTTAAGCATTGAAACAGGCTGTCCAGGGAGGTTTGGAGTCCTCATCCCTGGAGGTGTCCAAGGAAGGCCTGGATGTGGCTGTTTAAAATGCACCTCGCGCAGGTTCTGGTGCTGGGTGGGACAGCTGCTGCGTGTTCCGCAGAACCCCATCTCTGCGGGGTCCCGGGCGGGGCCGGACCCCTGCTAGCCAGCTGTGCCCAACCCATGGCTGTGATGGCCATGCGCCTCCCTGCGCATGATGGCTCAGGCGCCCCAGAGGTGGAGAGGTGGTTCCCGGACTGGACAGCCGTTGATTTTATTATGTGGACCCCCAGGGAAGAGAAAGATCCCACACGGTGTCCCAGGAACCGAGAGAAGGAACTTCCGTTCGGCTGGGGGTTATGAGGGGGTCCCGAAGGGGCGGGGTAATACAACATAGCCAGTGGGGAGAGAGGGAGAAAGGGGCGGGTGATACAACATAGCCAATGGGGAGAGAGGGAGAAAGGGGTGGGTGATACAATACAGCCAGTGGGAGCAGAGGGGCAGGAGTGGGGGGTTTGGTTACATGTTGCAGGGGTACATGAATATGCATAAGAGTGGATGGGCGAGGCTTTTACCGGCAAACCTAGAAGGGGCTTTCTTGGACCAAACCATGGTCTTTGATCTTTTTTGACCTCCCCGTTCCAGCTCACCGCAACATCTGGCACTCAGTGCTCTGGGCTGGTGACAAGGCGGGGATTGGGCACAGGTTGGACTTGGTGATCTTAGAGGTCTTTTCCAACCTCAGTGATTCTGTGATTCTATGGTTCCACCCATGCACAGAAATCCAGGTCATAAGGTGAGCAGTGCTGGCTCCTCCTGGTCCGTGGTGCTGGATGGGAAGGTTGGATGTGCACTGCAGGTGGAAGGGAGGCAACACGGTGCGGAAAAAACAAATGGGAAGACGCCAACATCTTCTAGTCCTGTGCTGTGAGCAGTCCAGCCATCCTCCCACTACGTGGCAGTGGTAGAGACCTGTTGGGAAGGAAATGGTGCTCCTCCTCTCTGTAATCCACGCCTTGAGCTCCGGACTCCCATCTCCTTTGGCAGGGGAAGAGCCGAGTCCATGGCGCTGCCGGTCCGGCACTGCGGTCACGCTGCTCTTTACAAGAGTATCCCCATTTTCTTGGCCAAATACACATGCGGGTAACTCCATGGTTCCTTGCTAAATTCCTCTTGGAGTTTTGTTTCGATTTGTGTCTGTTCTTTGTGTGATATAAAGTTTTACTTTGTCTTGACTAGCGCTTGCTAAAAATCCATTTTTTTTCCCCCAGCATGGTAAAAGCCTGAGTTTGGAAAGTGAGAGGTTTTGGGAAGGTGTTGCAGAATGTTGCCTTGTTCCCAATGTGTTTAATTTTCATCCACTGTCAGGAAAGGGGTTGGGGAGCAGACTAAATGGGCCCAGAGGAGTTTAGAAAATGCAAAAGGAGTTAAAAAGCCAACACATTTCCAAGTTAAGGGGTGAATTTGGGTATCCACGTATCTGGACATGCTGGTGAAATCAAAGAGCTGTAAGTTCAAGTGAGTGTTTACAGCTCCCAAATTCACTTAATTTATGACATGTTTAATATGTTTTCACAAATGTTTGTTGTACTCACGTAGTGACGATGCTGTATTTGGTCAGTAAAATTCCATCCTGCCTGCAGTACGCAAAGACCTGAATGTCACAAGGATGTTCTGTGTCTGAGGAAAAATATTCACTTTCATTTTAAACAGTCCAAATTCTTCTGCTTTTCTTTTTTTTTTTAGTAGAAACTTAAATCTGTCACTGAAACCACTAACAGGACTTTCCAATTCTCGCTAACATTATGGGATATTTCTGGTTTTTCTGGTTTGCATTCTTACTCTTTGCCTTTTTTTTTTCTTTTTTTTCCTTCACCCTCTTTCTTCAGCATAACAAGATTGGAAATTAGTGCTGGCTTGAGGCCATAGCTGCATCTATGAGGCCATTTAAAGTTATTGCTCTCTAGTCCCCCTGGGCCAGTAGGAAGTTCAGCTGCGATCACAGAGAAAGAAACCACCCCAAAATTCTAGAAATAATAATTTAAAAAGAAAAAAAAATCAGAAGAATATGGAATTGCTTTTATGCATTTCAAGTTTGGGGGGAAAAGGCTTGTGAAAACAGGTAGAAATACTGAAAAGCAGCTTTGGAGATTGCTCTGGAGAGATTTGTGGTCAGGGCCAGAAGGGAAAGTCTGTTTTACTTTGGTCTGAGTTTAGGCTTCTGGTCTTGGACTTTTACCTGGGTAGAATCAGGAACTGTCCCCACTGAAGGTGAGGGGGTTCAGCTGCTGTGCAGTTGGATTGGGGGAAAACTCTGAGCATCCCAGCAGGTGGGGAAGGATTTGCAGCTCCATTCCCATTCCAGCTCTGAATTTTTCAAATCACCTTATGCAGGAACCTGGTCTGGAACAAGCCCTTTAATGCAGCAGCATGGCCTGGGCTGGGATTTGGGGAGGTGGGTGTAGGATAGGTTCACATGGGTTAGAATTTTAGTGAAAGCACCTGCCTTCTTAGAAAATGTTCTCTTGTACATGGAAGGCTTATTGCCTGCAAACAGGGGCTGAAGGTGAAGAAATGGCCTGTTCATGGTCACACAAATAACATTTTTCGTGTACAAATTGGTGGCTTTTGAAACTTTGTGCACACCTCTCGAAGCATCTGGCATGATACAGCCGGTACAAAAACGCAGAGCCTGGTGTACATGAGTGACAAACTCACCCTCTTTTTTTTTGTTTTTTTCCTGAAGTTGAACAAGCTGGTCCTGTGAAATCTGTCCACACAAACTTTCTTTTCACTTTTGTACAGCAGAAGCTACTGAGCAATATTTGGACTAGTTCCTCTTGGGATACAAATGAGAATTTTTTTGTCTTTACAGATAGGAGTTTTTTAGGTGGGAATGAAAGGAAACCTCAAGCACATTCACTTTTCAGTGAAATGGTGAAGAAATTTTCAGATACTATGAGTGAAGAGGTATTTTTTTAATAGATTTAAACCTTCTCCAAGCACCAAATGTACAAATTATGGCCCAGATCCATGAAACGGGTTGTGTGGCAGGGAAATGATGAAGGTTTTAAAGAAATGAGCCACCAGAATACTTTGGGTCCTCCTGATGCTTTCCTTGTAGTAGCTCTGGATTTCTATTCTTCTAAAAATTTCAACTTCCCATTTGTAGTGGGTTAGGGCTGGTTAAATACCCAGCACCAACAAACCTATTTACTTACATGCCTCTGCTATTGATAAGCAGAGAAGGGGAACCAAAAATCCAGCTTTTGTGAGGCAAAATAAGGATTATTGAGGAAAAAACGGAAGAGCTTCAAGGCAAAACAGGCTCAAACTTAACAATCTAAAGAGAATTTATTACTAACAAAAGTAAAAGTGAAAACAAAATACGGAGAATTAAAGCAAGCTTCCAGAACAATCCCTTATTT
>VZTA01021008.1:187630-239406 GCA_013398855.1 Mohoua ochrocephala
CAGTTAAAGCAGCAGATGGAAGAGAGCACTTCACACAGCTGTATTTCCCAGCTCTCTTGGCTGGCTCAATGGCAAAGATGTTTGCAGTGGGTCACGATGCTACAGCAGCTTGAATATCCTTGATAGGATTTAGCAAGTAGTAAATTGGCTGTGGTTTTTTTTAAATCTAGATAATAAGCCTTCCAATTGCTCTGTTGAAAGAAAAACATTACATTTTGAAAATTCAGATGTTGCTGTAGGGAGTGTTACATCAATGTTGCTCTTCTCTGTACCTGCATCGGTGCAGTTGGTACAAAAGCTCTTGCTCCATCACACGGACCTGTTTCACACCTTACGTTCCCCTGCCTCCCCTGCAGAGAACTGGATACAAACACGTATGTGATACAGGGCCATCCAACCCTTCAGGTGCTCAGAATCAGGTATGGAACAGCCTCGCAGCTGGCTTCATGTCCAGCTCTGATCATTTAAAGTGTAAGCAGAGCTTCGAGCAGGCAGGTGCCACCCAACTGGTCGTGGGATCCTGGAGCATTGTAGGTGGGATCTCCAGGGAATTTAGTTGCTAGGAAGCACCACCTCCTTAGGGAGCTCATGCAAATTAAGGTTTATATTTTCAGAGGTTAGTAATTTAGTCATGTTTGGGAGTTTTCTGTGGAGATCGAAACACAAAGATTTTGCCTTGACACCTTGCATGTTTATGGTCCAAATCACAAAACCTCTTGAGCTGTTCAAGGAGCGACCAGAAGCTTTTCACATGAATAAATCAGTCCAGTTTCCCATGCCTTGCTTCCGAATTAGCTTGAAAAATTTTGGCTGACGTCATGCCAAAAATCCAAAACAGCAACAAAGCGAGGGGGAAAAAAAAGCCTCCCAGCAGACACCCAGCGTGGAGAATATTGCCAAACTTGGGTCTGTTTGTGCCAAGTTTATAATCAGGCAGCAACAGGGTCTTAGTAGGTAATGCTCTCAACCCACAGCTAGCGAGCCCCGCAGGCACGCAGGAAGTGAGAACTCCAAACTCCCGCTCTGGCTTTGGCAAATACATGTGCATCATAGAGGCGGTACCAGCTTTCTAATTGGTCTAACAACCTGTGCATCTAACCAAGTTTTAAACCCATAACACCATTCAATTCTGAAATGATTAAACCCCAGTTACTGGAGGATCTGTGTGACATTGCCTGTCCAAAAGGCTCCACAGCTGAAAAGCAGATCAGGACAGTATGTGGTGATTTAGTGTTATTTTGGTGTTACTTCACAGAACCCCCACAGACTTTACCTTGATGGCGATCTCATTCTTGATGCTGCACACAGGAAGTTGATGTTCCTCCTTGCCCCACCACATTTACAGTCAATACAGGTAAGGCAAATTTATTACACATCCTTGGTTAATGGAAAATTCAGTCTGTTCTACTTGAAGGCCATTTATCCTACGGCTCAAACCATTGCCACATCCTACAGCTCAGTTTGGTGCCATATCCATTTCTCAGAGTATTTTAAATGAATGCAGGCCTTTCCCTTCACTAAATGCAGATATCAACATAATTGTTAACATTTAGGAGAATTCCTTGAGTTTCCACCTTGGAGTTCCCATTTCTCCTGTGGTCATCCCTTTGGCAGATCCTGCATAAGGAACTCCCTGCTTCCCTGTTTTTCATGAAGGGTTAAAGCACAAACAGCGGCATTATGTTCTGGGGTGCCAAACTTTTTCTTCTGCTCCGTCTCCTTTTGATTTAAAAGCTTTGTTTATCTCTCTGTAAAGTCACTGGCAGGCCATAAAGAGATATATTGCCTTGGTGCAGACAGCACAGACTCCACTCCTGGGAAAGCAATGGGCTGTGAAGTTGAGTGTGTGTGTGTGTGTGTGTGGGCCCTCATAATTCAGGAAGGTTCTCTTTTGGGAAGCTCCCAATGGACGCTGCCTGCAGCCGCCTGTGGCTCCTTGTAGGAGAAGCGTGCATGTATCCAGGAGGCTTGGTCAGGCTCCGTGCTTTTGATGTCCTCATAAAGCCATCACTCCAGAGCTTGGAATCACAGAGCTATTGAACTCGGTCATAACAGAGTGGGTAAAGTGCTCCCAGTGGTTTTGATTTTTATTATATTTTTATTTTTTGATAGACAAATAATGTCATGTCAGAGCCCAGCTTGCTCGGGCACTCCCTGCCATTGTATAGTGAGACACAACATCACAATTATTGCTTGGTTTCACAGTCACTGCCAGGGGTTGAACCTCCAAGTGAGCATTCCTTGACAGAAGCTGTATTTTGTTGCGTGTTTGCAAACTCTATATCCCCCTGCACATCCCATGGCTGCTCCCAGGAGTGCAGGGAACATTGCTTCTGGCTGGGATGAAAGGTAGGGTGTTCTAGTGGAAGAGATGGAATAGGGGAATTACTTCTGGCTGGCATTTAGATTGCAGAAACTGCTGATTTAGCTGAGCTGAGGGCGATTGGGTTTAATCTGCAATGGAATTGACTTGTAATGTCCTTTTTACTTATCACCAGAGGAGGCATCTACTGAAAAAGAGGGCAGAGCACCAAATTCAGCTGAAGCACTGCCAGCAGAAAGGTTATTGATTCCCTGCAAGAGGAGAGAGGAAGCTGCCTCTTTCATAGAATCACAGAATGGTTTGGGTTGGAAGGGATCTTAAAGCTCATCCCATTCCATCCCCTGGCATGGGCAGGGACACCTCGCACTATCCCAGGGTGCTTCAAGCTCCATCCAACCTGGCCTTGGACACTTCCAGGGATGGGGCAGCCACAGCTTCTCTGGGCAACCCCTTTGAACAGCAAGTCATGCTTTACGGGCATCCCTTACCTGGCATCACAGATTTCCAGAAATCTGAGCCTAAACATTAAGAAATTGAGCTGGGAAGCAGCAGAACCTTCTCACGGAGCATTTCCTCACATGGAGGATTGGCATGAGAACTGCAGATCATTGCAATCCCACTGCTCCTCTCAATGCATTAAGTGACACACAGGCTAGAGCAGGCCCCTGGAAATTAAAGCTTTCCACAGTTTCACTTTGTCTTGGGAAACTCTACCAACATGAACGTGGGCCCTCAGCCTGCCACCTCCTCATCCCTGGCAGGCCATACCCACCCTGTTTTTCCTTGTGGCTGGCCCAGAGAGGATCCAGACTCCTGTGTCCTGTGCGGGGCTGGGTGGCTGCACTGGAAAGGCTGATAACGATAGCCTCTGCGTGAGCTCGTTTGCCTGGGGAGAAATCATCGGTACCTTTTTACAGCGAGGATAAATCTGGGAATGGCCTGGAAATCTGCAGGAAATTACTTTTCAAGTGACCGATGATATGACCTCTAATTTCCTAATGATCTAGGAAGAGTTCAAGCCCAAGTGCTTGTATATGCAGAATGCCAAATTTATATATACAAAGCATCATAATTACTGTCATGGAGATTTACAGCGCTTTACAAATCATTAATAATCATAATAATAATATTTACCATAACTCTTTCTGGCAGATTAATTGCAATTCTCTTTGACCATTCTCGAACTACTCTTCTCACAACATTTTTCCCATTGGCATGAGAATGAAGTACACAAAACGTAATTTATTGACATAAAGGGTGGCTTTATTTCCATGTGTTTATTTGAGACAAAAGGAGATATTTGCTATTGAAGGGACAGCATAAGCATTAATGAATCGGCAGATCTTTTAAGACAGTGCTGTGTATTGCTCCACTTCAGTCTGGCGTTAGCAGGTGGTGTGTTGGTGGGATTCTTGCTGCTCAGTTAAGGTACCATTTTCCGAATTAAATGTATTAAAGACGGACGTAGCCATCTGCATGAGAACATTTTGGGTCCTTCGCATCTGTTTTAGGAGGGGGGGGGAACATCCACAGATGAAAAATGTCAAGTTTAGGCTACACTGACTGTTGTTTAGCTGATGAGCTGAGGTGATAAAAATTTCTCATTCTTCTAAATACCATCAAAATGGTGAGATCTGGAGAAAAGAAAATGTAAGAAAATGTTTTCCCGTTTTCTCTGCTTTCCTGTTCCTCAGTGTACAAAATTTGTGAGCGGTGTCAGATGGGATAGAAGATGTTGGCGTGCAATGGCATTTTTTAGTTTTAACTTTTGTATGCTGTTGTAATTTCTTATATTTCCTTGTATTTTTATAAGATAACAGTCTCTATAAGCTATGTTATTGCAGCAGTTTAATGCATTTTTCTGCCCTTTTTTGACAGCCTGTACTATTCCTGCCAATGACATGGGTTTCTCTTTTATGAACTGTTCTGTCTAGGCCTGATTTTCTCCAGTACTAGAAATTCGGGGTTAATGGACCTTTATTCCATGGCAGAATCATAGAACCCTAGAGTGGTTTGGGTTGGAAGGGACATAAAAGCCCATCCCATTCCATGCCCTGCCACGGGCAGGGACATCTCCCACTATCCCAGGGTGCTCCAAGCCCCGTTCATCCTGGCCTTGGACACTTCCAGGGATGGGGCAGCCACAGCTTCCCTGGGCACCCTGTGCCAGGGCCTCTCCACCTTCACAGGGAAGATTTTTTTTCCCGTATTATTGAATTTAAACCTACTCTTTTTAATTAATTCATTAATTTGAATGGGCAGTTCAAGTAGTGTTTATGCTTTTTGACACTGTTCTATTATCTCTTTAAAAAAAAAAAAAAAAGTAAGGCAATATTAACATTTTGTATCTTAGTTTCATGCTTCTCTTTGTTTATTCCTCCGAAGCACATTTTGGGTATAAAATGACCATTCCATTTATTGTATTGGCATGACCGTGGGGTAGAAGAAATGATCTGCTGTTGCTCATAAGAACAGCACCCACTGAGCGACGGCTAAAAGAAGTCTGGCTCCAAGACACACCAACCACTCACATCTCTGGTTGAACTCATGGTGAGCTGGGAGCACCATGTGTGAGTCAAAGTCACGAAAACACATAACCTCATGTTGAAATCCTGCTTCAAATGTATTATACAATAATTGAATCATTTGTCAGACCAACACAACCTTTAACTGCATCCAGTGTTGCGGCATCAGACTCCCCACTGAGATACAACAACCTGGATATTAAGAAAACTTCCACAGGATGACAGGCAAAAACCTCAAACACCCCCAGCCTCGGCTCTGTCTCATCAGACTTTCATCTCTGGGAGACAATTACAAAAGCTCATGTGTTATAATATAAAACACTGAACTATTAGTGCCTGCTGACATGGAGAAAAATGGTAATAGTATTTCTCTCCCACCTGCCTGTCCTTCAATTTAATTTTATAGCGGTTGTCTCATAATTTTTCGAAGTTTCCAAAAAAAAGACTTAATGAACCTTTTCTAAAAGAAAGTGCCAAGCAAGCTAAATGTAGAAGTTGCTGCCAATTCTGCCTTTTTAATACTTTTAAAACAAATACAGATTTAGAGGCACACTCATAGCAAAGCTGTGTGCCAAAGGCCATCAGAACTGAAGACATGTTTTAGAATATATACATATAAAGTGGGTCTGATGAGTCACATAATTTGTTGCCTGGAGACAGAATACATTTACACGATGCTCTTTAATCTATTTCTAATTTATATGATGTTCCTTGGTCTAATGGGTTGGTTCCCTGTGCCGAGTGTCCAGCAATAGACTCCTAACAAGGACCGGTCTATGTTTATTCATATAGTCTCCGTTACGTTCTCCATAATTCCAGAGAGATAATTACCCATGAACGCGTTCTCCTTTCTCCAGTAAATTAAAGGGTTTCCCATGCAGGGCATCCTCCTGGGGCCACAAGGAATTTTCTGAGGATCCGTGACGGTTCAGGTACAGGGAGACTCCCAGCTTAGCCATAACCTTTGAGGTCCTTCCTATTTTCATACTGACACCTATGTCATCACTCCCATTACAGAAAAATTCCTCTAATCTGAAAAACCCCGCTGGTGGAAAACCTGTCCTCATCCCATGAAAAGCAAGAGGTACCATGGGGATGTTTTTGTTGTCAGTGAATCATATCTGGTAGGAGTTGTTTCTTTTCCTTGTGCCACAGCTCCAGCCCCCTCTGAGCCTCCCAGCCAATTGCTTTGGCTGCAGAAGCCCTTGGAAGCCCAGAGTACAGTAATTGCTTCATTGTGTTGCTTTAAGAGGAAAGGAAAATAGTTATTACTGTGAGCAAGTGCTTCTGGTTTTTTCCCCCTGTTGCAGTTCTGTGTTTTGGTTACGAAATGTGCCCTATTCTGAAACTGGTGTTTTGAGACTTTCTCTTGTTGAGGTGGAAGGTTGAGAACGGGCACTTGATTGTAATGCAGCCACTGGTAATGACAGAAAACATTGGCTTGGAGAAATGCTCTTCATTTATAAAACGGGAGAGAAACTATTACTGATTAATTTTTGTCCTGTTCTGTTTATGGAAGGTAACAAAAAGCAGCACAGTTATATTCCTGGAAAGTGTGCCGAGACTTGATGCCGATGCACTTTCATCTCATCTTCAGTTACAGAAAATTTAATTGAGATTTGACTTTAAAAATTACCGTATTTATTTGTTTTCCCGTCTGGCTATGGGTGTAAATGTGGAATTTTTGGTCGGTCAGTGGCTGAGATAAAGCTCCCCTAAATTCTTGGGGCTGCCTGTGAAGAAGTTGTTTTTCCATGAGACTGTTCTGAGAAAAACCAACAGACAAAAGCCCAGCTCCAGTAAACTGAGATATCCCATTATTAGAGATATCTAGAAATTTATGACTGGAAAAGGTATTAGGTGGTGACCTGATGGTCTCCTGCTGCTGAGGCTCCAGTGGTGATTAGGAAGAAGTGATTTCATCTCCATGGGAAGGCTGCTGCCCTCATCCCTGTTTTATTTCTCATTGAGAAGCTGAACATGGTATTAAGGACTAAGAGGAAAAAATGCCTCCCCACACATCCACGCGAAGTGTTATCACTGCCAGCTCCTGTCTTCAAAGACCCCTGACTGAAGCTCTTTGTGACTAAATCCACTTAATACCCCCCCCAAAGAGAAAAAAAAGTAGAGTTCAGAAGTTCAAGGAACTCTCCTGAAAACCACACGCTTGTGGTTGTCTGGGTTGCAGGGGGAAGAGTTCAGCTGAGTCGCTTGGTGCTTGGGACGTGGTCACACTCATGTGATGTCTTCATTCCAGGCAAGGAATGGCCAAAGAGGTGGGAAGTGTCACACACTGCTGGTGGGACCTGAGCAGTCTTGGAAATGTTGCCTTGGATGTCACCTTGGGAGTTGTTTGAGATGAAGTATCTGGAAGCCTCATCCCAAGTTCTGGGAACGTTTAGCCTAAGATTGTACATTCATGGCCTTGACAGGCTCGTATATAACCCTGAATAGCATCTCCCTTTCCTCCCAACTTGGGGAACTGTTAATAGCAGTAGTCTCCTATAAAGCTTAAAGTACATAGAGCATTTAAAGCTTGTAACATTTATAGATTGCTACAGCAGCAGGAGAATCAAGCTAATGAAAGGATTGGGTGGGTGCCCTGAATTAATATGACCATAATCTAATTCATTTTAACTTCTTTTTGCTGCATATAAAACCTTCCTTTCTCCTTCAGCAGCACAATTAGGACCCAATTCTCAGGCTCGTGGCAGATAATGGGAGGGTTTTCCCTCACAGTAGGACTGAGAGGGTTTGAGCAGCAGGCCTTGGGCAAGGGCAGAGGGGTGGTGGTAGAGGTGGCAGAGGTCCTCTGTGGAGGATAGCAGGACATCTGGGAAAGAGGGACTCAGAGTTTGAGGAGTCAATGGGAGAATCAGAGCCAGGAGGTGTAGATAAAGCGCTGGGTTTTGACAGGGGTGCACTGCTACCATTTGAATTAGAGGTTTATTTTTTTTTCCTTAAAAATGTCCATAGTATAGAGCCTACCTGCACCCTGATATAGGCTGCTCCTTTCCAAATAGCTTTTATCCTCCCTTCTATGCCCTTACCGTTCCCAGGAGAAATTGTGTTTGGAGAATACTTCTTGTAGATTTTAAGTGCAGTGAAACGCATTTGACTGCGCTGTCTCCTTTTGTTCTTTGTTTCATCTCCATCTCCCATCTGTTTTGTTTTGTTTCAGCCCAAAAGGAAGGGTTATTGCACGCTCTGTAGCGCATCCCGTGGAAGCTCAGAGGGTGGGGAGGGAGCTGAGGACCTGCAAGCAGTCAGGTGGAGATGCTGGAGGGGAAAGCAGGATTTGGAGAGCGAGCAAGGCATTGTGGATTGTTCTGACAGAGTTTGTTGAACTGTGTTACTGGATCACTGAGGCCAAGAAAATATTACAACACACGTCCATGTAACAGCCAGTTCATACTTCTGACCTTTTCATTTGCTTCTCAGAAGAGAAGTGTGACACTGGTTTCTATGTACGTGCTCTGACAGCCTTCCCCGTCTACTGGAGAGTTATGGAAAATAATACAATAACGTAATAAAGGACTATCAAATCCTTTCCCTTAGACCTGAACCCATGCATTCCATGCTAGGGCTTCAGAAGCTTCTGAGTGCTCACAAGTTAAGGGATGGGCCTGTTCTAGCATGTGGAAAATTCAGTGAAAAACAAGGCGTTAAAGGAGGCAATAGCTGGACACGATTGAATGGGGAGCACTGTTCTTCATGGACCTGTCCTGAACCCGTGCCCCAGCACAGTTTGAGGACTGGTGTTGTGCTTGGAGTAAACCTAAAACCAAACCTGAAGCCACTTGCACTCATTAAAGAACTTGTGGCAGCTTTCACTGTGCTGGACGAGCAAACCTTGCCCTGGTCAGACACATATTTGAGCGAGTCTCTCCTATGTGTTGATAGCAGCTATTTATAACCCCTTATTTAGGAGGCTCTCTCCATCACTTTCTTTCTCCATTGAGTCAATGAAGGGAGAGTGCATCTAAATTAAGCTTCTTTTCTTACTTCCCTCCTGCAAGTTTGTTTTTTTCCGATCACTAAGTGTACAAGAGTCTCACAATGGAGGCTAAGGGAGGTACCTAAATGTAAGTGGTGTTTACACCCAAGTCTCTAAGTGTGTCCTGCATCCTCATTCAGATAAGATACATCTCGTCCCTTCCTCCTCAATTGCTGTGCCATGTTAAAGTGTGTCCAGGGTGGCTGCATCATCCATCCTGGTTCCGTGTGCTTCTGTGAATCCCTGGATGTGTATAGGGGGGATAAAATCTGTTTTATCTGAAGGAGCAGGAAAACACTGCCTTAAATAGAGAAATGCTTGCAGGGATTTGTGTGTATCAGTTGCGAAGAAATAGCTGCAGTTGAGAAAAAATGTGGATTCCCCCCAGGTAATACAAGGAGCAACTAGTGCTCGTAGATTTAGGGCTGAATTAAAGGTTAGGTGGATGAATGCAGTTGTGCTACCCAGAGCTCCTGCTTCCATCAAGCCAAGACCTGAATGATGGGCTCTGCAGGGACAGAGGTGTTTCCCTGCAAGCAAAGACACTACAGACATACAGCTCACAGAATCGCAGAATCATTTAGGTTGAAAAAGATCTCCAAGATCAAGTCCAACCTCTCTCTGCAGCTCCTCCATTTCCAGGCTGCATCTGCTCCTTCCTAGATCCCACTCTGAGGTGCCTATGTCAGATTATGCCAACGTCTCCTGGAGGGTTCTGCTGCTGCCCCAGGGGCTGGTTCTGCTCTCAGCCAACCTGCAGAGCAGAGGTGCTCCCGTGTGCATCTGCCTGCTCCATCTGGTTGGAAGGGATGTGGTTTAGGATGCCAGCAGAGCATCCCACAATCAGCATTCGCTTTGTCAGCCCCTGGTGTAATACTCCAGATAATGCAGAGACCTCACTCGGTGCCTGCAGGGGAGAGGAAACCACAGTGCTGAAAAGGGCAGTGTCAGGATTCACGGACGAGTCCCCACAAAAACTCGGTGTGGTGTGGTGTAATACACCCATACTGGGCTGAAACCTGCTCACGTTCCTTGTGGAAGAGCCGTGTTTCAGAGTCTTCCCTTAAACACAATATCTGCAGGCAAAGACGATGAGATCCCATCCCTGAGGAGCACCTGCAGGGCCCGGCCTGCATTCTCCAAGCCATTTCAGGATGAACGGCAGAGCAAAGCTGGGCACCTGTAAATACAATTATTTGTTTATTTACACAGGAGGAACTCCCTCCTGTTCCTTGCAGGGCCCTGAAGCCAGAGCTTCACTGGGGTCTCTGTGTGCTGCTTGGGGCAGGAAGCATGGCACAGGGGGCACCTGACCTGGTTGAAAGACAGCTCCTCTGACTCATCAGCTGAAAGCAAAATGAGCTGTATGTATTTAAAGCAAAGCTCTATTTTAAAAATTAATGATCTGCAAGGGAGAGAGGAGAAACTGCTTCTCTGTAATGCAGAAAAAGGCCCTGATGACCACAGCCTGGGTCCCTTTCCAGATGATGTCATCATCAGTCTAAATAATAAATTTTTAACGATGTGGAAAAAAAAAAAAAGAGGAGGAAATAAAAAAAAGAGGGGGACTCTGTTTCAATGAGGAGTAAAAGTAACTGGTGGCAACAGGGTCTAAGGAAAATATATGTTTGTGTGAGGTTTCTGCCCTGTGTAATTAGATTATCCCAAGTGTAGGAGTGTGCTGCAAAAGGCACATTGAAATGCCACTAATTGAGTGCTCTGTGTCTTCCCCTGCCACGTGCCCATGTGGAGTGGAAAACTGGGGTACTTGGGATATATAAGGCAAAGGGGTATTCTATAAATGGGGTTGCTAATAATAGGCAGTCAAGATTAGAAGGGAAAGCACGGGCTCTCATCAGCCCAGGGACTGGGGGAGGCTTTCCTCTCATCAATAAAAGGCCACAAGAAATCCATTCAAATGGATTTGTGTTGGGTTGACAAATGTGTGCAGGGTGTTTCCAGCGGAGAGCTCACTCGGGCTCTTTAATGCCGTTTACATTCCTAGCAACACGTTCACCTGAAATGTGCTGGGTCGTTTCCTTGGACCCCCCTGGAAAGGTGCTGCCTGTGGCTCTGGGTGTGTTGTGCAGGTGAGAGGGCTCAGGGAGGCACCAGCACGGTGGCTTTGGAGGGGCTGTGGCACCGGTGTGGGCTCGGTGATGATGTTTTTCACTTTACGCTGACTCCTCATTGTGGGGAGCCCTCAGGCATTTTCCGTGAGACTTCAGCCAGAATTTTCACCAAAAAACCCCCCTGATCCAAACCTTAGCTAACACTGGAATTCTGTGGGATATCAGAATGTGTCTGATGTCATTTCAAGCTGTATTTTAAGTGACCTGACTCCCTGGTCCTCCCGTCAGGGGCTTGAGCTCCGGTGCCTGTGTATTCCTGTAGGGATGACCCTCTCCATGAAGAACTTAGGAGCTAAGGAGACAAGACAGCAGCTATTCCAACCTGGCAGGCGAGGGGGCTCGCTTGGCCAAAAGCAACACGAGATTCATGCCAAAACCGTGGACCAAAACTGCATTTCTTGAATCTCAGTCTTGTATTTTCCAAATGTATTAACTCGAATTAAGTTTTGCGTGGACCTCAGCGATCTGAAAGTCAGGCCCTGAGAGGAACGGATGTGTTTCATGAGGTTCGAGGGTCTCTAATGGGAGATTTTAATGGTTTTAATGCCCAAATCCACACCTTCTCCTCAGACTGTAAGGGACAGATTTATGCCACGTTCTGTAGTGGGCTGATCCTAATACCCTTGTCGTGCGACAGATTTACTGGAGTTGTCAGGGCTGATTTGCTGTAGAAGTCAATACCTCAGCCCGCCAGTGCCTGAAGGAAAAAAGGCCTGGGTGTTTAACGCCGTAAATATTTTATTCTTGCTCTGCCATACAAACCTTACGTGGCCTTTCAAAAACAACTTACTTGTATTACGCCCCAGTTTCTCACGAGTTAAGTGGGGATAACAACATTTCTGAGAGTGGAGTGAGTAAGGCCGATGAAATAAGGAGACTTCTGCCCAGGAAAATGGAAAAAATTGTATTTTCTCTCTTAGGCCCTGTTATTTTGTTTAAATGAATTTGTTCCTTTTTGCTGTTTTCATTGCTCCTGAAATAGTGACTGAATTTCCTTTCAGTTGTGTTCTGGTATGCAAGGGCACACACCTATTAGACACCCTCCAGCTTTGTGGGTTGTTTCTTGTGTCTCTGTGTTGCTGCTACTATTCCCATAGCGAAGGGAAAAGTCACCTGGGACAGTATTTATTGGGGGTTGAGGGTGACATTTCCAGGGCCAAGAGGAGAGGATGAATTTAACAAGTATGACACGGGTCTTTCTGCGGTTACCTGGTGGTGATGCAGAGGAAGACAACGAATATTCAGTCTTTACTGTCAAGGGGTTTTGTCTGCTCTGAGTCCCCGGTGAGAAGAGCAGACATTGCTTGGTTTTTCTTTTCTGCTGGCCAGGCAGGAGGGAGCCAAGCAGAACTTGAATCCTCAGGTCACTGATCCATCTTTGTATTCCCGTATTTCTTCCACCACTGGGAAGGAGGCATTGAGCATTGAGTGTGCTACAATCTAAACAAAACTCACATTTCACTGGTCTGAGACAGGCATTTAAGGGCTCTTTTTTGTTATTAGCCTTCCCAGAGTTTGCCATGGATGGACAGCTTGTTAAACTCTGGCTCGGCTTGTGTGTGCTGTGCCTTTTGTCTGGTTTTGTCCCCATCGCAGGGTGCACGTGTCTCTCTGTGCAGGGCAACAGAGCCGGCTGGTGAAAAAGGTGAGCAATTTGGATAGAAAAAGGACACCGAGCTGGCACTGAAAGCTGACACTCCAAGCTGCCCGTTCGGTGGAAACACATAATGCTGCTGGGAGGACCGGAGTCACCTCGCCATTCCTTGTGTGAGTGGCACTGGCTGTGGTGGAGATTTTTTGGCAGCACGCTGGATGCAGAGCTGGGATAAGAAGAGAAGGAGCTGCCAGGGGCTGTGTGGAGGGGCTGAGTGCTCAGAGGAAGCGTGAGCCATCACACTCGTCTGCAGGAACCAGGCCTGCTCCAAAATGTGAGTTACACCATTTCTCAACTGCTGGATGTAGCAAGAAATGACTGGGAGGCCAGTGATTCATTCCGGGTTAATGTAAAGGCACCGGAGGGGCTAATACAGAGGAAGAAAATTGATACTGGCTTTGCAGTGTTTGTGGTGCAGAAACGTGTACAAATGCTTCCCAGGGAAAGAACGAAACAACCCGATGCAATATTAAAGCCAAAAAATACCCACCCAACAACAAATAAACAGCCATGGGGACACGGGGGCCGGTAACTGCGTTTGGATGGCTGTAAATCAGAGCAGACCGCACAGGTATTTATGCTTAGTGCTACATTTCATTGCAGCTGAGAGGAAAGGACCCGTGTGAGATGGTAGGAATTGTATGGGAAAATTTTGCTTGAATTGTAGCAACGTGATTATTGTGTCAGATACACTTTGGTGTGCATCCATTGAGTCACAGGAGGGACAGATTTGACCCTTTGGGACGAATACTCTGGGGAAATTAAAACTGGCTGTAAAAGCCATATATAGTTGAAAAGGCAATGGTAACATTTTATACAATATGAGCATATTCTATTCTTTACAGAAACCCATATCTGTAAAAAAGCAATTAGAAGTGCTTCCCTGAAAAAAAAGGCAATTGAACACAGTGAATGAACTGCAGGAATTGTACAGTTTCCAGAAAATGGTGGTAGTGAAGCATTTGTGGGATCCATAAAGTCACCATAAATTCCTAACTGAATATGGATTCACTCTCCAGCTCTAAAACCACAAGATTTATTTCCTGCTGGCAGGGGAGGTGAAGTTCTCGGAGCTGGATCTGCCTGGAGCATGCCAGCAGGTGGGGGAAGCACCGGTCTGCTCTCAAATGTGCAGTGTTCCCAACACCACCTCGACTGGCCATGTCCTTTCGAGATCAGAAGACAGGGCTGGGGTTTGGTTTTGTTTGAAAACCTGTCCGTGCTCTCAATACTTACATGAGTAGGAAGGTTTGTTAATGCACAACGTGTGCTACTGGGAAACAAAGGTGAGGTAGTGGGACGCTACTGGTTTCCCTCAGGAAAATCAAGTTTTGGCACAAGCGTCGACTTTGAAGTCACGCTAACTCTGTCTGCACACGGGGATGCTCAAAGGTGCTTCCCATGTTTTGTGGTACAAACCTAAACAGTGTCCCATTCACAGGGGCATAGAGTGACAGGACGAGGGGGAATGGCCTTTAGCTGAAGGAGGGCAGGATTAGATGGGATATTAGGAAGAAATAGGAGTGGTGAGGCCCTGGCACAGGTTGCCCGGAGCAACCTGGTGTAGTGGAAGGTGTCCCTGCCCATGGCAGGGGTTGCAAGGAGGTGATCTTTGAGGTCCCTTCCAACCCAGACCTTTCTGGGATTCTATGAACATGGCAACGGTTGCTTTGTTTCCTTTCCACGTCATTCCCTTTGTCCCCAAGACTGGATGTTTCATGGACGCGTGCTCTCAGGAGGAGATATTGCTGTGGAAGTTGGAGGATTTCCTTTGGTTTTTTTCCCTCTCTGCACATTCCCACTGGCCTATTACCCTGAGCCCTGGTTCCAGTCCACTTCAGACTCCTCTTCTAACTGTGCTGTGCTTCTACTACAGAAGGTAAGAAGAACACCAGCTGTGACAGACAGAGCTTTTAGTCACTGGCTGCCTGCAGTAGCGATGGAAATACGCATAGTCCTGTGGATTTGGGGTGGGAAAACTGGAGAATAAATCACCACTTCAGGTTGGATGAAGTAAGACGGGGAGATATGGACTAAGAGTTGCTGGATTGCAGCGGAGAATTCTGGGGCTGCAGAAATGTGTAATTATTTGCTCCCTGTCAGAGATGAATGGCTGTGTCTCTCTCTGAAGTCATCTGCATAGTTGGGTGAATGAGATTGCACTGATTTAATGTGTCTTCATGAGTCTTTTTACAACCACGGGAGCCAGAAATGGCTTTTGTTGTTGTTGCTTTTTTTAATGAGAGCTGACGTTCTGGAGCACAAGTCAGCAGGAAGTGGGGGTAAGTTTATTGGCTGTTTTGGTGGGGCCTGGAGAATAATTTTGCTTTTCTCCTGCCTTTTGTCTATTCAGACTGTAAATTCATTGAAGCAAGGACTGCTTTCTACTGTGTCTTTATAGCACTTGCTGCAATGGATCTGTGCTCTCAGCTAAATCCCCTAGGGCTTAACAAAATATAAATTAGGATAATGGTATAATAAGTTAAATGTTAAATGGTCATGAGGGGTGGTTTATTTACATGAATTATCACCTTAAAAAAAACAAACAAAGTCCTTCTGAAATCCTGGTGGGAGTTTTAGCTTTGTGGCAAAAGCTGTTCATTATTCTACAGTATTGAGAAGACAGGGCAGTCTTATAGAGGTTGTGCCCTGTTTTAAGGGAGAGGTTACGGGCTGGTTTCTTATACCTTGGAACACTTTTCAGTACTTAAAGGGGCTACAGGAGAGCCTGAAAAGGATATTTAACAAGGACATGGAGTGATGGGACAAGGAGGAATGGCTTCAAATTGATGGAGGGCAGGTTTAGATTGGATATTAGGAAGAAATTGTTCCCTGGGAGGGTGAGGAGGCCCTGGCACAGGGTGCCCACAGAAGCTGTGGCTGCCCCATCCCTGGAAGTGTCCAAGGCCAGGATGAATGGGGCTTGGAGCAATCTGGGACAGTGGAAGGTGTCCCTGTCCATGGCAGGGGGTTGGAATGAGATGACCTTTAATGTCCCTTCCAACCCAAACCATTCTATGATTCCATGATGATTTCAGACTTCTGCACTCCAAACTTCTCTAACCCGGGTTTGCTGCTAGCAGTGGCAAATTACTCCTTGCAATTCCTTTCCACAGACCTGAGTGATTGCTTTGTGTTCAACAGTGCCTTGGGCAGGGCTTCGACACCCAGGAATATATCCTGGAAAGATAAAATAAATTCTCCCTCCTTCAGGCTCCTATGCAGAGTAATCTTCCATCTGTTTTGTTAAGAGAGAATGCAATGCTCAGCTGGGCAGATGTGACAGAGATGTGCAAGACAGCCGCAGCAAGTCCCCAAAGATCTGGAGCAGTTTTGCTCACCTGTGTTGTCTGAAAAATGACAATCCTAATCCTGTTCCTGAATCTGCCAAATCTGAGCCACCAGCAGCAACTTGTTCTCCTGCAGGCAAGCCCACGGTCTGTCACCTGCAGTCCCTCAGGGGCTTTGCTTAGGGAAGTGCTGACACCTGTGGGCCCATCCATAGTTCAAGGAAAACTGGTCTCCAGCTCTTGTTTTTAGTGTAGTTAAGGTCTTGAAGGAGATGATCAAGAAGAGATGACTGAGAGGGGATCTCATCAATGCCTGCCAGTGGCTGCAGGGAGGGCTTAGAGCAGGGACCAGGCTCTGCTCTGTGGGGCCCAGCAGTAGGACAAGAAGAACAGGCAGGAAATACTCAGGAAGCTCCACCTGAATATGAGGAAGAAGAACTTCCCCGGGCAGTGACCGAGCCCTGAACAGGCTGCCCAGACAGGGTACAGAGTCTCCCTCAGTGGAGATATTCCAGAACAGTCTGGACTCAATCCTGTACCACGCGTTCTGGGATGACCCTGCCCGAGTGGGGTGTTTGGGCCTGATGACCCATTATGGTCCCTTCCATGGGACCCATCCTGGGACTCTGTGATCAGCAGTAAACCTTTCTAATGTACTCAGAAATTGTAAGTCCTCGTAGAGGTCAGTGGCCTGTCTGTCTGTCAGTGCTGCTGATGCTGGCAGCTCTGGCTGCTTCGAGGTGACCTGCCAGCTGCGTTGTCAGGGCAGCTGGAGACCTGCTCTAGGCTTTGCAGCATGAAGCAGCCCTAAAGCTGGTGAATTTCACTATCCCAAACCAGCCCTATTTGCAGGTTGCTCAATGATGGGGCACACATCCCGTATCCCTCCCCACTCCCTGATGGCTCCTGGAGGCCAGAATACCCCAGCTGCTTTCTAGCACTGTTTGATTCCAGCATTTGTGTACCTGCCTCTCTGAAACACCCACTCCTGTGATAGATCACCCTTGTTTTTCCATTTCCAGAGCAGACAGCACAGCTCAGACATGCCAGAGAGCCTCACTCCAAATATAGACCAGTGTAAGAGAGCCAGACTGAGGCCAGGGGTCTGTCAACAGATAGTCCAGCTTGGGAGGAGGCAGGAATAGGATTTGCTGTCAGCTCCATGCCAGTGACAGCACCACGACGTTACTTGTTGTAGATTAATGTGGGAGAAGGTCTTTGCCGACAACCCCTGCAAAACAGCTCAGCTTCAAGTGGAATTACAGTGGTCCTTTTAGATCAGTGTACTTTTGCCAGCTGATCCCCAACAGCACTCCCAGCGGTGGGGAAAGCTGAGACTATTACTGTAAATACAAAAGGAAGACATACTTGGCATCCCTTTACATTAGAGCTGGCTCAGAAGAACGTCTGCGTAGCTGCTCCACTGCCAAGATGGATTGTAGTCAGATAGTACACATTGCAAAGGAACCAGAGCACACACTGAGATCTGTTGGGTTTTTTTAACAATAGTTTATTTGTGTTTCAAAGGGATAGTTACAGGAATCCAGATCAATATGCTTGTCCAGAACTGTGCCTTCCTATTTTAGGGCCTGGATGAATAGGAGGTTACTTGAGTTCACATGCATATTGAGGGACCTGTGCCTGCGGTAATGCAGCTTCCCAGGCTTGTTACTTTTCCTTTTTGAAAGTGAACGTGAAAGAGCTGCAAGGCTGAAGTTGGCATTGTCCTGGTTCCCAAAGTTTTTTTGTTTTTTTTTCCAGCAAAGTCCGTGTGGCATTGCATGTTTGAGGCTCTTTATGAACGTGAGGTCGTGTCTCAACAGGAGGTGCTGGGAGCTGAGCCGGCCGATTTGGACCGGATCAAACGCTTCTGAAAGGGAAGGAAGATCGGGGGGTTTCAGTTTAAAGTTCTGATCATTTCTTTTTTTTCCAGGGAAAATTATAAAAGTTCAACTGATTTGATGAAAAGAAGTTTGGCATTTCCCAACCCTAGGTTCTGAAACCATCTGTGTATTTTCATGGTTTCAGCACTCTATACCGTTTGCCGGGACAAGAAAAATGGTTGACTAATGGCATTGGTTGCATGAGACCAAAAAAAAATTATGTCTGGTTGTTTCTGTTTCTGAGATCTTTTGAAAATGCAAACAATGAGTTGTAAGTTCTTGAAATTAGACCTGTAATAGCTTCAAAAATCTTGTTTCGTGCCCTGTTTTTTCTCTTCTGATCTTGATATATTTTTAAGGGACACAGGCAAAACAGGAGTTTTAGTAGACAGAGGTTCTTAGATGCTCAGTGTAAGAGTAAGATATTTTTCTATCTAGAATTTCAAGCCCTGATTTATAGCAGGCAGTACATTTCTGACAGTTTTAAGCAAGCGTGTGCCACTGCTGCACCTGGGTTTGTGGGGGCAAAATCGTCTCCTTTACTCGAGCATATGCTGATGATGGATTATTCTGCTCATGCTTTGAATGGTGCCACTGCATATTTTGTGAAGTGTAGACTCAACAAAGGATATCAGCAGACGGAGCCAGTTTCTTCTGAATTTCAACCTATGACAACTTTCTCAGCACACACTGAGCTACGATGATCCAAGGGACTGTCTTGACGGGTGCATGCCAGTGCTTCAGAGGTCAAATTCTGGTGTCATCTGGCACATTTCTGATGTCTCTGGCCTTACTGATGACATCCTGTTACATGAAGAATTTTGGCTGGTGCATGGTGTTCTCCTTTCAGCTGTTTTGCATAGCTGAGGAAGACACCATCCTAAGTGCAGTCAGCAGCGGCGTGTCTGGTCTTTGTGTGAGAAGGGTTTCTTGGCTCCTGGCTTACTTTTCTGCATTTTTTCCTCCTTCCCCCATGTGTTTGTGCATTGCTGATGGATGATGGGGCAGTCACTGGTGGTGGCACTGTTGGAGGAACAATGAGCACCCCGGCAGTCCAAGGAGAGGGCAAGAGAAAGGAGTAGTGGCCCAACAGCCCTCACTGTTAATAGCATTAAAAGACGAATGAATGACAAAGTTATGAAAAGGATGTGGATTATCTTCTTCAGTTTGTCACTGATTTTATTGGTCTGTTTTTACCTGAGCTGATGGGATGGGGGGAGTGTGGAAGCCTTCTTAGTCACCCCAGCACTGTGAGGGAAAACAATGGCATTCCAGGCTTTAAAGGAGCAAGGGAAGATTTCCAGATATGCAGAAATGAGGAACCAGGCATAATTGTGGGGGATATTATGAGAGCGGAGCTCTTCCCAGATCCAGATCGCTTCAAAAAGAAACTTTTAGCATGTCTCTGACCTCAGAGAAATAAGGGACTGGTCCACCAGTGCTGTGATGAGAGGGACAAAGTGAGCACAGTCCAGAGGACTCTTGCACAATCCTTCCTGGCCCTGGCTTAGGACTTGAAGTCCCTTGCTGTCCTGAGCACAGTAGAAAACTCTGTGCACTTACATTGCCTTGCAGATAACTGGCTGGGAAAGGATTTCTTTAGGGCTTTTTCTCCATCTCCACCCACACTTGCAGTCCCAGAGCCACCAAAGAAAGTTTTAAAATATTCTGCCAAATGTTTTCTCAGTTAATTTCTTTAGGCCTTTTTGCATTTAACCCCTGTTTTGATTATTGATTTGCTTTGTCCCTTAAGAAAATTTCCCTTCTGAGGTATGATCCTTAGGCACTGGATGTGTAGGAGACTTGTACAGAGACTGCCTTAGCAGTTGTCACCTTGCAAGTACTCACAGGCAGTGCTTTTCTCTGTGCACATTTGTGATCTAGGAGTTCTATTTAGCACTTCTTGATGGGAATCAAATCAGGTTGGATTTCAACACCTCTTGAAGAGAGGGAAGGCACAACACTGACTGCATTGCAGGGAAAAATCCCAGCACGTCACGTGCCTGCTCGCTCCTCGTTCCTCACATTGTCTTTGCTGTTCCTCAAGTCGAAGGACCAACCTCCACCTGCCTGTGTTCAGGAGTAACATTACTGAACCGGAGCAGTGACTAAAAGCCAGGGGAGTTCTTGCTTTGGTGTAACAAGAAGCCTTTTGCTTCTGCTTGCTTGTGCTTTCACAACTTTTAGAATAAACAGTGGCTCGAGATTCGTGTGTCGAGTCCACCCGTGCTTGCGCTTAAAGAGTGGAAGAGAGGATATTGTGCCACTTCAGGCTCAGCCCAAGTCGATTAATCAGCCCCTCACCCTCACAGAAACCTGCTTGGGACATGCTTCCAGCCCCTCCTGGCTTTTGGATGTAGAGGATCACGGTCTGTCCCAACAACAGCTCCCCCCGCCCCGGGGTAATGGAAGTACAATAACTTTGATGTACAGTCAGCAGTTCTCGTAGGAAGTTTACAACATGTTCATTTATCAAGATTTCCAATGTGTGTGTGGCTGGAGAGGGATAAACCCAACCCATTTATTCCTTTAGGAGGTGGGTTAATCCTGCTTCAGCAGTTCCTGAGCTTGGGAAGAGCAGGAGAGCTGTTCCTGCACACCAGGGCAGCTCGCTGTGAGGTGCATTCCGATGAGCTTCACCTCGGCACGGCAAAGCCTTGGCTTCCTTGGCAGCTCTGCTCTTCAGCATCCCAGGAGAACCCCCAAATAAATTACCAATTACATTTTGTGCTTTAATTAAACAGAAAGGTGGGCATACTCTCCAGCTTCACTGGGAGCCACAGCATTAACTAATCTGAATGATGTCAGAGTCAGCAAACTGGGGCACTGCTCGCTGCTTCTCTCGCAGCAGTGATTTACCTCACAGATCTCCCCGTGAGTGGGGCGTTCTGTGTCCTCCTAACCTGCCCAAGAGAAGTTTTGAGACTCGAGGCCGGTATGAGGAGCCTTGAGCACCTGGTGAAGTCACAGGGAGCCCTGTGCCGTTAAGGGCTGGCTTGGGAGATGCTCAGAATCCTGTGGCATCTGAGCCCTGTGTGTAAAACCTGATATTAAAGCAAGGAGTGTATCCAAAATTTGCGCCACAGAGGGAAGCATTGGCAACATGACAGGAGCCCAAAGGTTGTGTTTCATTTGCATGTGTATTTGCATAATTGCAAATGCATGAGATGCACGTTAATAATCACTCTTGCATCTTTATCATTCTCAATAAGTACAGAGAAAATTTCTTGCTCTTGGAGTGCATCAGCAATAAAAACCTGCAGTGTCCTCATTCTGTAATCGCAGGGAATTAGGGATACCTTGGGAGAGACATGTTTTATCATTCTGTTGATGTGCTTGCCCTTAAACCTGTAGTCCATAAAATTTAACTTTGGACTCATTTTGGGCAAGAGAAATTAATTGCGAAGGGAAAAGTACATTGACATTTTTATACTAGAGGGGCTATTTTGAGGAGCCTTAAGAAGCTGGCACCTGGATCTTATTGAATTTTAGTGGAAATTCCACTGTCTTTGTTCAAAGCCTCAGCAAAACCTCATGGAGCATGACCAAGGATGAGTGTGTTTCTTTTTGGGCGTGAAAGGACTTTTTGGGACTGACTCGGAGTGTCTAGTTGGATGGAGCTGTTTGCTCCAGATGTACGGTCTGATACTGCCCCTGCCACAAAGACTTTATTTCTCAAGTAGGCAGAACCCAAAGAAGATTGGAAGAGGGAATGCAAAGTCAGAGGGTTTTGCATATTGGAAAAATATCTTCTTTACCAGTTTGTCTTTTTTTTTTAACCTTATCAACTAAATTTCTCTCATTCTTGAGCTTGTATTTACTTTGCAGTCGTTCCTTCTGACACCTCTGCTCTGCATCGCACTGTGATGGCATCACTGAGCTGCTGAAAATCACAGTGGTTTTTGTTTGGAAAAGGATCGATTTCTGCAGGTGAGGAAATGATGCAGATGTTGCAGCAGGGACCGGACTCTGATGGCCCGGATTTGATGGACCAGCGCTGTGTTCCAGCCTGGAAAGTCTGGGCTTTGCTCGTGTACTTCTACAATGTTTTTGTTACAGTTGGCCTGAAAATGTGAACTCAGTTCAACAGAAAACATTTTTTGACTTTCTAATGTTTGTTTTCATTTTTTCTCAGATTTAAATCTTTCAACATTTTTCAGGTTGGAGGAGATGGAAGGATCCAATTACATCCATCCGAAACCATCACTGTCCAGTGGCTTGGATTGAGATGACTCAAATTCAGAGTCTTCCTTTTCTTTATCTGGGCCTTGAGTCAAATCTAGGTGGGTACCTTAATCATGTTAGAGGGCATTCTGGAATAGATTTATGAATTCCATCTTGATCTTCTTTAAAAACAATAGTGTAGCTGAAACTTATCGCTACAGTGTTTGTTTCAAGAAATCAAGATTTTTCTCTAAAAACAAATAAATATCAACAGGAATCATTGATATTCTTGCTTTATCGTCTCTGCTGTAGATGCTGTAATTATGGAATATCAGCTTAATTGGTAGAGACAGGATAGGTTATGAATTTACTGCTGCTGCATCTCAGTCTAATTTCTCCCTTGGGATGCTGGCTCTAGAGTTTTCTCAGTGAAAAAGGAAATCTTCATTAATTTGTTCGAGGAAGCAACAGCCTGTGCAGAAGGGGACAAGCTACTCTCAGGCCTTGTTCTGCATGAGAGGAGACCCATGACTTTTCAACAAGCAATGCCATGTTTCAGGCACCTGCTTTTCCTCAGGAAGATGAATTCGTTGCTGTTGATCGACTGTTCCACTGCACAGTCTCTCAGGGATCTGGGAAACTGCTGAGCTTTGGCAGAATTGTCTTTGCACTTCCATTTCAGATGTCTTCAAATGTTTCTAAACTTAACACATAGGAGACTGAGAAGGCATTGATTGGTTTCTGTGAGGCAGAGATCTCTCATTTTCCTTCAACGGGATTTCGCTTTACCCTTCAAATAATGTTTGTGCCCTCAGAGTCATTGTGGCTTCCGTGCTTGCTTTGAAACGGTATTGATCATGTAATTAAAGTGTCTTCTGCCCACCTCAGGAATCCAGCGAGATTGAGACCTAGGCTTCCTTGTCTGGTTTCAGAAACCTCAATCTGTCCTTCATTTTCATCCTAACTCCCAACGTGATTCTTGCAGTTGCTTGCAGGTCTTGCAGCCTCCTCGGAGCCTACGGCCGTGCAGAATTCAGTCAGATTTAGAGGGATCTCGGTCCTCGCTGTGTTAATTCCAGTCTTGCATTGCAACTGCCTCATTTTAGTGGCAGTAGACTGCTGTCCAAGGGACATTTGAAGAATCGCTGTGCCAAATGCACGGAGATACATTCCCTTGGCTTTCACTCACTTCCAGCAATGCAATGGGAATGCTTCTAGTACTTTTTATTTAAAATGATACCTCTGATGGAAAGATGAATGCAATAATCATCGTTCACTGTTCAAAACCGTCGTTGGGTCGCTTTATATTGTCTGTGGATGATGCCAAAGGTGTTTGGACAAAAACCCCTATGGAAAGATGTCTGGTTGATGGACTAAATTAGGTACGAAGTGGGCCAATTAAAAAAAAAAAAAAGGCAAGACAGTCAATCATTCAATCTCTTTTCATCTCTGCAATATCTTTCACAGCTGCTACTTCAAAGCCCTTCACAAAGTTATCGATATTTCTAAAAGCTGCTAGGGATAGATAGCACAATTCCAGATGCAACCAAGTTATTTTGGTAGAGAAAGGGTTTAAAAAAGATGTTTTAGGGACTAAAATACACACTAGTAACTAGAGGAGGCAAGTCCAGAGTGAATGTGAGTACACTCTGGCAGAGAGCTGAGGAATATAATGCAAAAAGCCTATTGGCCAAAAGTTTTTTGTCCAAGACTTCCAAAGTCCAGCATTACCTATAATCATGTCCAATCTCTTGCTGATCCAAAAGTCAATTTTTCAACTCAATTCCGAGTGAAATTAGAAACCCATGTAGAGATCTCAGATTGGTGAAAAAAGCCTGTTACCATGCATGCCAGAGATCATTCCTGCTGCCACATTCTGGACCAAGTGCAATTTCTTCTAATAAAAACATTTCTGGCAAGGCTGTGCATTAAGAGTTAGTGTAATCGAATCTGGATGTGAGGAAAGCATGCAAACTTGCTTCCAAGTCAGCAAGAGTTAGGCAGGATTTAATACTCCATGTATTTTTATTATGATATAAAAAGCTGTTATATTGGTATTTTTAATACATTTATCAAAAGGAAACTGCAAATCCAAAGTCACTTCCAAATTTCCCACTGATACAGGAATGAGTAGCTGAGACAATTCTGAAGTGAACTGAGGCAATGGGATTTTGTAATACATGTTCAGCTGCCAGGAGAGCAGTACTTGGGTTTGACTTTTAACCAGTTCACATTAGACCTGTGCAAACATTTTCCCTGAGCATTTGCTGTAGCGTGAAGCTGGTTTTTTCCCGTCTGCTCTATTCATTTTTGTTGGGTTTTTTTCATGAACGTTTTAGCAACCCAGGAGAACTCCTGGGATGACAAAGCCAGTCACCAGTCATGCACCAGCAGCTCCCACCACAGCCAGCACCACTTACTTAGGGGCCTAAGAATAGGAGGCGGCAGACATTTCTATTAAACCCTCTTTTTAAAAAGAGCTTGGCTCTCATTTACTCGTCTAAATAAAGTCCAGATTTTCAGAAGAGCTCCACAGATTGCGTGCTGAACACTTGTGAAAATAGAGTCTACATTTCACGTCTACTCTGGGGCTCAAGGCTTGCAGAAAACTGGCCTCAAATTTCTCGTTCTTGGACAAACAGGAATGTTCGGGGATACCTCGAGGTTGGTTCTGCCTGCCTGTGTCGTGGGGTTTCCACCGGTGTGACGCCATCCACGGAGAGCGGCGGGGCTGGCGTGGCGTCCCGTGGGATGCTGTGGGAGGAAGTGGTGAGGGGCCTCCGATACAGGAGACGGGCATTTCCTTCCCTGCTCCGCCGCAACCGCCTTTGGGGTCTTTGGCTGGGAGTTTCAGGCTGCTTAAGGGATGTTTGAGGGTCAGAAGGAAGCGATTCAGCTTTTGAGTCCTAAAAATAAGGTGCTCTGAAAGGACCTGGTTTTGAGACCCACCTCTGCTCTTTGATGTGTCTCCCAAACAATGTGGGAGATAGTGAAGGCACGTGGGCATTTCTCAGTCACCTCTGCCCTTTGATGCATCTCCCAAACAATGTGGGGAGAGTGAAGGCACGTGGGCATTTCTCAGTCACCTTCTCGGTCGGTTTACTCTGACTTCTCGGGTTGTTTGTTCGCCTTCTGAAATTCTTGCCTCTGAGGGATTGGTGAGGACAAATGCATTAATGATATAAATGGTGTTTGGGAACTGAGTTAATAGAGAGCGTAAATCCCATGCACCCACTTTGGAGCAGCCATGGGGTACCTCCAGCTTTTTATTCCTCCTCAGCGCCAACCACTTTTGGGTGCTAAACGACCTGTCCTAAAGGCTGACTGTTCTCCAGTAACTTTCATCTTGAAAACCCTAAAACTGTGCAGCAAATATATTACATAAACCATAGAGGGATCGTTTTACCCATCTTTAGAAAGCGGCCTTTGTGGGTTTGGAAACTGTGAGCTGAGAACAGCAGTGTTATGCAGGAAGCATCATTTTTAATCAGGATGTTTCATCTACAAAGTGAAAGTCCCTTGCCAAAAGCACTCTCATCTCTGACCCCTTACGCAGTGATATAATGTAGTTCCTCCTGGGGCATGAGAGATGCTGAGGTCAGCCTTGCCATGTAGTCTGAATTACTGATATTAAAGAGGATTAAATGGTATTTCTACCACCTGGTACAGTTAATAAGACAGCATCCAGATCAACTGTCTTGAGCCCTGTAAAATAATCATAAGGAGTATACAGTTCTTTAATGGCAATAAAAGTATAATAAGGTCTTCTAAATAGAGCAACAAAAGTTGAACAAACACAGTATTAAAACACTATATTTTATTAGATTTTTTTAGAAGTCCATAACAAGGAGATCCTTTGGCACACAAGTACAAAATCAAATTTAACAAGCAAGTTAAATAAGCAATTAGGACTGGGGATTTTAAACTCCTTTCCAGTCTCAGTTGCTCTAATTCAGCACAAGTGGAAATCTGCCTCGTGTTTTGCAAACCCTCCCTGGTGATGGCTGTACCTGAACAGTTATCAAAGATTGGTATTTTTAGAAAAAAAAAGACCCAATTCTCGGGGTGGGTCAGATTCCCCAAAGTGACCCTTCCTTCCATACCACCCTTGTGTCTGAGCGCTCACCCAGGATGCTGGAGGACCCACATGCAGCTTCCTCTTCTGCCTGGCAGAATTCAGACCTAAATCTCCTTCTTTCTAAAAAGATCTCAGGCCAGAGAGCTGGTTCCTCTGCACTGGGTGAGTTTTCCGGTATGGTGGTGAGTTTTACTGGTCTCTGAATCAGAATGCAGGAGTCACTGGATAAGGAGGAAGGAAAAAACCAAAACTTGAGGCCTTGTAAAAGTGTCTTTACCAATGATAGGAGACCTGAGTTCCAGCCGTAACTCCAAGGTTGTTAAAGCATTTTTCATGGCACAGCTGAGCAAGCAAAGAAGCAAAACCAAGAGGAGCTTGGGGAGTTCAAAGGAATGGAGCGAGGTGCCTTTAGGGTTGGCAGAAATGTTTTGTGCATAGGAATCCAAATTCAGAATCTAAATCTGAAGATCCAAGTCCTATTTTGGCCTCGTTCTGACGCACTCGAAAAAATTACCTTGGTCTTAAAAAATGCGTATACAGCAAGACATATTTTCTGTTGGATGAACTCTCCCAGGAAACCATAGTATCTTCCTAGCTCAGCCACTGGGATTTTACTGGCAAATTACAACTCAACGTGTGAGGTCCTCAGATGCTGCACATTGGAGGAGCTCCATGAGTGATATTGTTGGTATTTGTATTTGCACCACTGCCATCTGAAGAATTTGGTCACTCGTAGCCATAAAGAAGATGAGCTGTCCTCTCAGCTTTTCTAGTTGTTGAATCTGTTGTGGATGCCCTTAAAATAAGGTGGGATTTTTAAACCATTCTCTTCAAGCGTTGTTACAAGAGGGATTTTAGAGGGATTTTGCGAAGCTGGACTGGTGTGCTGCCATCCCTGGCAATTCTTTGTTGATAATGGACTCCGCCACCTCCACAGTCTCTGTTTCTGCAATTATTGGAAATGTCATGGATGGCAACTGACAGACAAAGTAAAGACAACCAACTGTTTGGGAGGAGTGTGGTACTCGGCCACATTTTTGCTTTGCCATTTTCATACAGCATCTGTCTTGCTCAGGAGCAAGTCCTTGTTTAACTCTCTGCTCAACAGCAGCAGAGCAGCAAGGCTGGCCCTTCACTCAGCACTAGATGTGTCCCTTTTCCTTCTCCTTTGTATGACCGAATATTTCCCTTCAGTTATTTTATTTTTCCCAAAGAAACTTTTATCTGTAGCCACATGTGCAAAACTCTCAAATGGACTGTTTCAAATCTACTCAAGGTCATTGAAAAAAGATATTTTTAAAGTGGCTAGGGCTCTTAAAAGTCCTTTTGGATTCCCCAGAAGCAAAAAAGCAGCATTTACCCTGTAAGCCTTATAGATCAAGGACTTGAGTATCTTTCAACATCCTAAGGCCCGTGCAGACTTTAAACTGGTATTCCCAGCTCATTTGCCAAAAGAAGAAGAGGAAAATGAAATGAACTGAAAGCTTTTGCCTTGAGGTCTGCTGCAATGGGCCTTCTGAAGTCTGGAGTCGGAATTGTTTCAATCTATGTAAATATCGGGAAATTAAATTCCATATGTCCCATGCCAGATGCTCCCAGCTGCTGCTGCTGTGTGGGGAACGGTAAGTAGACAGTTCAGCCTCGTCAAGGAAGAGGGGGATGAAAAATAAAAGGGGGGGAATTGTTATTTTGGGGTCGGGAGGGTAATGTGCACAAGTGGCTATGCCAGTGAGCTGACAAGCCAAATCACTGGACAGTTTTAAGTGTTGCGTGAGCCTCAAAACTGGAAGATCCCAGTGAGAACGTTGCAGTTCTTGGCGTGAGAGCTTGGGCCGAATGTATGTTGTTTATTTCAAAGCGTACAGAAATCGTGTGCGTATGGGAAACAGTCAGGTTTGGGCTGTGAGTGGCTCGAATGGGTACATCTGACTTTGTTGTAGCCTGGGAAAAACAGGCCAGAGCAGGGAAAAGTCCATCGCTGAACCAACCGACCATGGCCAGGGACTGCACAGGCCACTCCTCACCGGCCACTGCCACCCTGTCCCTGTGCCAGGCCATACCCCACTGTCACTCTGGTTCTTCACCCTGGTTTCAGCCTTTAGGCCAGGCTTTATCCCTGCCCTGCGCTGGGCTCGCACGTTGATTTACTCGGTCTGTTTTTTCTATTCCGAGCCTTGCGCCGTGGAAGGGAAAGAAGTAGAACGGCACAACCACAACTTTAAATGACCTGTTCTTAAAAAAGCCCCACACACCCTAATGAAACTAGAGATTTAGGAATCCTCGTGGAAACTCCAGCTGCCTAAAAATAGGCAGTGCCCCTCTTGTGTCCACAGGGATCCTTCCCTGCTCTCCGGCCCGGCAGCGCCGCCGTGCCCCATCGCGGCTGGAGGCGTGTGGAAGATCCGGGCTCTGGCTGGCTGCTCCTGCCTCCCTCCCCCTTTTTGTGTTTTTTCTAACGTGGTGACAAAGTGGAACGGGCTCCAAGAGAGAGCGGCCTTGTGGCTTTGCCCCGCCATCTCTGCAGACGTTCAGTAAACACGAGGGAAGCCGGAGCCCGTGGCCGGGGCGCGGGAGGGAGCAGGCGAGGAGGGCTGAGCGGTTACTCAGCATTTGCTGTCTGAGGTGAGAGTTACTGTGGAAAAACCCGGCCGTTTTATTGTTCTAACCTTTATTTAAACGTAGAATCTATAACCTGTTTTTCCACAGAATTTAAAACAGCGGGTTTTTTCTGCCTCCCAACCTCCCTGTCCAAATTCTGAGGTATCACATCCTCATGTATTATTTCATGGAGGTGACAGAGGGGGAGTCTAGGGGGAAAAAATAGCCAAAATAGCGAACGGCGGCACATGGAATAAACCCACGTGTGTGCACGGCTCAGGAGGAAGGTCGGCTGCCATGAGCCTGCCAAAGCCTGCGCTGGCTTTTGACTTCTCCCTCCATCCTCCTCCCGGCACGAGGGGCTCAGACCTTGGGGCTGCCAACAAAAACTGCTGTTTGCCCATGCAGTGCCCATGAGAAGGGCTTGGGGTGGCCACTGTCCCACCTGAAAGAATTAATTTTAACCTCCTGCAGCAGAGGAATATCGTTAGAAGCGATGTTTTGTAGCAGTGTGCCTGGAAAAAGAAATGTGCATGTGGCAGGGCGGAGAGCATCGAATGAGGGGGTTTCCTCAGTGCTGCCGGAGCTGCTGGGCCTGGCGTGGCTGTGCTGCACTGTGGAGGGGTTTGCTGGGTTTGCAGGGCCTCCCCACCACTGCCCTAGCCGAGACAGGCAGCAGAGCTTTGGCTTCTGGCACATCAACGGGAACCGATGTCTTGGTGTAAAATAGCAAGGGAAGGTAAAATCAAGGTAAAATTACCAATCCTTTGGCAGTCTGTTTGATGGATGAAGTTGAGGCAGAGGGTTGTTGGTGTTTATTTTTCATTGACCACTGGTATGGCGTAGTAATAAACCAAAATTTCTTCAATGCTCTCAGAGCAAACTTCCAGACTGTTTCAAATAGAGACCAAGGCATCGGGTTAATCAATATATTCTGGTACGGGTTCTTAGATCGACCGTGATTTATGATGGGAATATACAGAAGGGTTAAGAGGGTGTTGTGTGCTTTCTGAGGGACAGCAATCAGGCAGTGAATCAAAGGAGATTGCTAAGGATCCAAACTGAACAGAAATAGAGAGATGGGAATGATTTTTGAAGACCTCTCCATGTTTCCTCTGCTGCTGTCCAATATGACATCTAAGGTATTCACAGGAAAAAGTGACTTTTTTTTAAGTGTCCTTGTGTGAACAGAAGTTGCTCATAATGTGAGCGTCTTTCTGACCAACGTCTCTAAACATGTGGAATGTTAACTGAGCTTTTTTAAACCTCTGTAATCACATGGTATTTAGGTTTCCTTTGAAGTTCTCAGTGAAAGTTCAGGTTTTTATTTACCATAATTCATTTACCTACTTTTAACTGTGAAAAAAGGGCACTTCTACCATGATGTCAGGGGCCCAGCCTTCCTCTCTGCTCCCCTCCCACAATGTGACCATTATATCAACATATGGCAAACATTTCTCCTATTCTGTGTTTACTCCCAGCAGTAAAAATTCAGTAAAAAGCCAAGGGCCTTCCATAGAGAGAGGAAAACTCAGCTACAACCTTCAGGACAGGAAAGGCAAATACACTTTTAACAAGAAAGTTATTGGGACGTTGCTAAATATTTCCAAGAAATAAAATAACAAAGGAGCTTGTATCCAAGAGGAGTCACATATCTTCAGAAAGTATAAGCATCATGGAAAAAAAATCCGAAAGGATTATTATTGAAAGGTTAGCTGAAATTAAAAGCACGTTTATGCAGCCAAAGGAGTTTTTGGGCTTTAATTCATTAGCTCAGGTTTCATCTACCAGGATTCCGCCCCCGGCACGTGTAATAAGATTAGTTCATTAATCGTTGAGTCCTTGGGAATTAACATACTAGAGGTGCTTTTCTCCCCCTCTGAAAAGTCCCCCTGGATATATAAACACAGCAGAGATTTTGTTGAACGTGGGATCAGAGTTAGTCGTGCCAGGTTTGGCTCGATGAGAATGACTGAATCCTATAAACAAGTGAACAGTGGGAGAAATGTATTAAGAAAAAAAAACCCCTTGTTTTGTCTTTCGAGTTGTACTGCAATGTTGGGCTGATGGCAGACGGAAATCCAGTGCATTAACTCTTTAAAAAGGAGGGGGTGGGGGGAAAAGGAAGGATAGAGTGGTTTGTTTTACTGAATAATTACCCCGGGAACTCAGCTCCCGACCCGCCATCCCAGGAGAGAAGTGAGGATGAAAGGTGGGAAGGGACCCAAGCTGCTGTGGGATGAGTGTGTGGTGTGGGCGTGTGTGGATCCCCGGGCCGGGATCGGGCTGAGCGATGCAGAAGCATTTCTGCCTCCCAGCCGTGTTGTGGGCCCTGCTGGAAGGGACAGAAGCCATCCCAGTGTCCTGGGACAGAAGCGATCCCAGTGTCCTGGGGCAGCGCTGGCCTTGCGCCGGGGCAGGACAGAGCCAGATCCTACGGCAAATCCCAGGGGAGGTGGAGGCAGCACATGGCCAGCAACGTGAACAAAGGATTTGGGGACTTTTCTTTCCTTCCTTCGCTCAGACCCCAAACAAGGTCGAGGCGAGATGTGGCCCAATCCATCTCACTGACCCAGAGGGAAAGAGCCACCTTTGTAATAAGGCCTTTAAAAAATCCCCTGGGCCGGGCGCCCATTCACACTGTGCCATGTTTTCATGCAATTTAAGCAGATTAAGAACACATTTAACAAAGTGCAAGGAAGGAAGTGCCCTGATCTCAAGTGGCAAGGGTCAGAAGTGACATGAATGATTAGGTGCCTTATTGGGTATTTTGAGACGCCGGTGCTTAGTTCTGAGGTTCTTTAAGGATTTTGAAGCAGAGAACATAAGGCATGAGGCTCTGGGCTCTTGGGAATTTTACCTGCCAGAGGATATTCGGCTTTCCTTTTCTTGTAATTTCTGAATTGATTTTTTCTTCTTGCTGCAATCAGATATATGCTGTTTTGTAACAGGGGCATATTTCTCTTCTGGAACTGTAGGAAAACATTCCTGACATTGGCAAAGGAGACCAGGGAGGGATGATTTATGAGTAGAAGATTAGAAGAGTTAAATATTGTTAAATTTGGTTTAAAATGACTAAGTAGGTATATGATAACCATCTTCAAACACATAAATACTAGAGAGAAACAGAAATGTCTCGTTTGAGCCAACAGAAGCAAATCTGTAGGCAGCGGAAGGAAAATAAGTAAAACTCAGGCCAAATATCAAGAGAAAATTCCTTGTAGTGAGACCTCTCTAAAAAAATCTCAAGGTACAACAATGCTCCAGTTGTAATAGTGTCGTAAAAGCGTCCCAGTGCTACAAATATTGTAAAGAGAGCTGGGGATTTCCCATTTATTATGCCCAGGTGGGATTAAATAACCCAGGCAAAGGAAGGCTTGATTCAGTCATTAGCCCCCACGAGGATCTGGAAGCAGCGCAGGAGCAAACCGGGTAAGACCTCTCAGTGCCAATAAGTGGAGGGAGACGATGACCAAAGGAAAGGTGAACGTGAAATTATCCTATTTGTGCTCCAAGTGCGACGTGAATGGTGAATGCTCTTAATGAAAGTGTGGCTGCTTTAGTAACCCGATCCCTCCATTACTATTTTAGGCTGTAATTGTAGCTAATAGGAGGAAATGGATTTATATTTTGCTGGAATGCATTATTTATCAGTCAGAGTTTGAGGATTCATACAGCCTTGTGGTGAGAACTGCTTGATAAAGTGCCTGAGGAGGCTGCGCTGTATGCCCTGCTCTTATGGGTGTGAACTCAAAATCCAGAGCAGAATTTTAAAAAAAGAGTAGTTTGGGGATGATACGGCCAAAGGAGGCTTTGTAAAGTAAAGGCAGCAAGAAGTACAAGGTGAGAGTGTAATGTCCCTGTGGGATATGGATATATAGGGAAGAGAGGTGAAAGCTCTCAACCGTTCCTAAAATCAAGGGGGCAATGTGTAGGGTAGGTCAGAATAAAGCAATTGCAGACCTGTTGAGCTGGTGAGGGCTCCTGAGATCATAAAAGGTTCAGGGGATATCTGCTTTCCTGGAGCAAAATCCTGCAAAGATTTCCCTAAGAGAGAAACTTTGTCACCCCGGGATAAAATGCTGCCATCCCAACAAAGTGAATCCTGAAGGATTTTCATTCTGTGTCACGCCCTTGCCAGAGAGAGACAGTCAAGAAAGGAGTAAAGTGGGGGAGAAACACAATTTTGGTCATTGGGAAAAGTTTACAAGCAAATGGGCTATGAAGCAGTGGCTGCAGCGGCGTGGTGGAATCCCATTGTTTAGGACTTCTTTAAAGCAGCTGGACAAAATCCTAGAAAATGTCTTTAAAGACAAACCTGCGCTGGCACAGAAGCGAGCTGGCTGCTCGTCCAGCTCCAGGAGGGGAGCTGAGGCCCCGCTCGCTGCCGGAGCCACCCCGGGCTGGAGCAGACCCACAGCTCCCCACGCTCCTGCCGGGCGTCTCCCAGCCCTGCCGAGGGGACACGGCTGTGCCGGGAATTCTTCCCCGGGTGAGGAGTCATTGCACAACCTGGCCCTCTTGTTCGGAAGTGAGCCACCCCCGTGAACAATCAGCCCTGCGCACCCTGGATGGGATTTCTACACCATCACCCCTGGTTTATCATCCCTACCTACGTGTTTGTGGCTGCTGCTTCTTTCGGAAACCAAAGGAAACAAAGCGAGCTATTCTATATTTTGTTTTTCTTAGTAATTTATGATTAATGGGGTAAATCTTGGAATCCCTACTCAGGGGTTTTCACATTGCATTACCCAGGCCTTCTGTTTATACATGTTTTGTAACAGAAATAAAAAGTATTTCCTTTTAGCCCAAGGCACCTAATCAGGATTAGGCCTGGAGCAGAATATTTGGCATTCTTGCATTCCAGGAGTACCTTGATGTGGAGTTATCTTTTGTCAACTGTAGATTGAATATTCAATTACACTACTCCTTTTTTTAAAAGGTATTTTAGGGCCTATCTGATCAACTGATACTGAATACAGTTATTCTCTGCGCTGCATTTTGTGGATGTGGCTCTTCTTATGAATTCTTTAGCTGAAAGTTGATAATTGGAGAAGAATTTGGTTTGTGAAGCTGCCTTGCTGAGGGACTGAGGGATTTGGTGTGTATACAGTACAAGCTGTGCAGCATTCTGCTCGTCTGGCACTCAGGTTCTGAGTTTCAGTCCTACACTGAGCTCAGACTACCAAGTCATGCTTTTAGTCCCCAGTTTACCCAGTATCTGCAGCACAACAGCGTCCTTATCTCCTCCTACCTGTTGGCACTGACTCCTTCTCTGCAGACCAAAGGACACTGTAATATTCACAAGGAGGTGTGATTTATGTACAAAATCAAAGCTCTTTTGCAACAGCATCTAATTTTCAGTTGCTTGAAATAACAGTCTTGTTCTTATTCTGAAGGGGCTACAAGGAACCTGGAGAGGGACTTTATATTAGGAATTGCAGTGACAGGACAAGGAGTGACGGGCTCAAAATGGAAGAGGGGAAATTGATGTTAAATATTAGGAAGGAATTCTTCCTTGTGAGTGGGCCGAGGCGCTGGCACAGGGTGCCCAGAGAAGCTGCGGCTGCCCCTGGATCCCTGGCAGTGTCCAAGGCCAGGCTGGACGGGGCTTGGAGCCGCCTGGGACAGTGGAAGGTGTCCCTGCCCATGGCAGGGGGTGGCACTGGATGAGCCTTAAGGTCCCTTCCAACCCAATCCATTTTATGACTCTATTCTCCAGTGGGTGGAGATGAGTGACTGGGAGGAAGACAGATGTCAAATCAAGGCAGTGTGCCCTGGACGCTTCTCAGGCAGAGCCTCTTTATCAAAGTCAAGCTGAATTGTAGAGCTTTTCTGCAATTACAATAATAAGCAGCTTTATTTAAATGTAATTGCCTTAACTGAAAATATCTTAATGTGGGGTTCTTTGTTCCGTCTGGTGTTTGGAAAATTCTCCATAGCTTTGAGTCACCTATTTTGAATTTTTAAAAGGTTTATGTCTAGTTACAGTGCAGACATATTATTACACATCAGAGTCTTAGTCATTTTGTTCTGCTCTTGCATCTTGGTGTGCTTATTCACTCTGGTTTATCTGAATAGGGAGGGAGGGAACCTGGAGGGAGTGGGAAGGGTACACAGATTGGAGGGAAGGACCTGCTTATGTTTAGAAACAGTTGGGCTTTACTTTTTCAGATTTTTATTTCATGGACTTATTTTAAATAGTGACACGATTGCGAAATAATGAAAAGTGCAGAAAAACCCTGTTTTTCCTAAGAAGTTTTTTGAGTTCTGCACCGGGCTGGAGGATCCCACTGAGTTGTAACATCAGATCTCGCCTCACCAAATAGCTTCTATATTTACAGTGCATTATTTGTTGTTATTTTTATATGAAGGGATTCCTTGTTTCTGTTTTATTAATATTGGTTTCCCTTTTGCGTTACCGTGCCTGCAACATCCTCAGAAAGCAGCATTGTTACAGCAGTGCTTGGCAGACCTCAGCAGGAGCCAAGCAAAACTTCCAATCTCTTGACCTTTGGGTTTCCAAAATTAAAATTTGCAGCAGAATTGTGTACATTGGGCTTATCGCCCAAAAGCCCAGGCTGGTGCTGCTGGGTCTGGGCTGCAGTGAAACTCCTTCTTCTCTGCCCCGTCGCTTCTGCTCCCCACCCTTCCTGTTGGAGCTGCGGTCTGGTCAACCACGCAAGAGATTTTGAATCAGGGCTCCTGAACCTCCCTCTGACCCCGCACAGGACTCTCTGTACAACGTGAGTCACTTCACCATCAGCAAAGCTTGGCTTCATTTTGTCTGAATATCGGGCAAATTACATCAGATGACATCACCGGGCTCCTGATGGGATCGCTGCGGCCTCTGGGTCCTCCTGGCCCGGAGAGAGGACGCGGAGGTGACGCTGCTCAGCACGGCAGGGCCCTGAGGCAGCCCGTGTACCTGTGTGCTCCCTGCCATGTTGTGTGCAGGCAGGGGCAAAATTAAGAAGTGCAAAAAAAAAAAAAAAGATTCTTTAACAAAGCTCATGTGTCAGGAGAACAACTTAAGTGCTCTGTACAGAGGAAAAGCATCGGCCAGGTACAAGGGCAGGGCGCAGGAAAATGGGGAAGGACACATCTGTAAATTAATATGAGGAAAGGAAGCTGGGATTCCTTTCAGCCTGTCCTGAACCCAGCTCTCTGTTTGCTTGTTGTTGCTCTTACCGACAGAGAAGTCAGCCTTTTAAATCTCTTTCTGCTGTGCAGGTGGCAGTGTAAGTAGAATAAAACAGAACTTGTCAAATCCAGGAATCTGGCTTGTGGAGAGCAGATCCCAGAAAGAGTAAAAAAAAAAAAAAGCAAACCCGTCAACCCCAAAACAAAACAAAACTACGATACCTAAACCAGACTTCCACTTCTGGGATCAGATCGAAACAACAAAAAGCCCAGAAAGATTACACTAAGCTCAACTCAAATTAGTTTATTGTGTTGCATGTTTCTCCAGGCAAAAGAGTTTACTTTGGAATTAAAGCACACCCAGAGAACACAGCCCTCGACTGGACATTCAGAGCTAATAGCTTGCAGAGGAGTTCAGGCCAGTTGACTCTAAAAAACAGATGGGTGTCGAGAGGCACCGTCGAGGTCTCCGCATTCCTCCCCGCACATCGACTTGGGGTTGTTGTGCTGAGATGGTCAGAAACTCTGCAGCTGTTTGATTCCTCTGCCTGAGCAGCTCTGACACCCCCGAGGGCCCTACAGACCGTGCAACGCAGCCTCTGCCGGGGCCCATCCCGCTGCAAACAGGGGGACAGGAGAGGGAGGGCACTCCAGGGGCTGGGGACCTGCTTTGGAGAGGTGTCCATGAAGTGCTCTGGGTGGCTCTTTCAAAGTGCATCTGTGTCCATTGTTCCTTGTGGCTGTGGGGCTGTTGTGTGAGAATTCCCCCGGAAGATTTCTCTCGTAGCATTAGTTGGTAGTGTTTTGTAACCTCTTGGCAGGCAGGATCCTGGCCACAAGTAATTAGTGGAGAGGTGGCATGAAATTGAAAAATGAATTCTGAAAATATTTGCTTTTTAACTTTCAGTGGGAGCTTTGGTGTCGTGTTTGGGAATAGTTCCTGGTTTATCCCAGCTGGGCTGAAGTTTTTGTGCTTTTGTGGTTCATTCCTCTTTCGAGGTGAGAGAAGGGCATTTCTTCATGCTGGGGGTGTCCTCACAAGTCCAGCCCGAATGTCCTTCGTGAACAGGGAACGGGATGCCATGATAAGACAGGATCCCTGTGAACTCCCTGTGCACTGGTCCCTGGGGGGGTTGGCATGTTCTCAGCAGATCTGGCACAATAGGTGCTCATAAATCTGGGACAAGTTCACATGAAATGATGCTTCCAGGTGGAAGTGAAGCCAATGGCAAAACATCTGGAAACTGCTGCCCCAGTGACCCTCTTCTACAGTGTGGAACCTTCTCTGTTACTCTGAGATATGGCCAGTCTCAGGTTTCTATTTCGTTTACTTCTTTGTCAGGCCGCAGTCCTGGCGACAGGAAAATACCAGCAGCTGTTTGTGCAGGAGCTGCTGAGCTCCCTCCCAGAGCATCTCTGGGCTGTCTGCCCTGGGAAGGGCATTTCTTTCAAGGCCATCTCCCGAGGACCGAGGATTGCTGTGTTCAGATGAGGACAGTCTCTTCTCTTTCCTCCTCCGAGGCTGCTTCGCTGGAGGCAGTGCATTGAGAGCTTCCCAGTTTGTCCTACTGGGAGGGCTGGGACGTGATGCACGCGAACTCAAGGACGCTTCGAGGAGCTGCGAGAGTGGCTGAGATGGAGAACCCGCTGCTCTTTCATACTGCTTCTACTGCAAGCTTCTCCTTTACCGTGTAACATCACCCAGGACACAGCTGGGATCCCTTTGGAGAAGGCACAGGTAGGATTACAGGGCTCTCTGGGACCAATTAGAGGCAGCCCTGAGGTCTCTGACACCCTTCGCAGTTGCAAACCTCCTTGCTGCTCCAGCTTCTCCAGGTCTGGGAGTGCCTGGGCAGCTGTCTGTGCTGGCTGGCAGCTGGAAGGAAGGTAAGAAGCAGGGGGTGAGCAGAGGGTTGCTGGGAGAAGAGTTGCTGAGAAAAAGAGAAGTTTGGAGTCCAAGGACGAGGTGTCAGAGCAGTGTGGGAAAGGACAGCCTGGTTTTCCTTAGTTTATTTTCACATTTGACCTTTTGGTTAAGGAGTCCAGTCAGCCCAACTCGTTCCAACATAAAGAAAAGACACTGAATTTTATTGATGACTGGCAGTGGAAAGTCGCATTTTTGGGCTGAGGTTGTACACTGAGGGAACCTATTCATTAGCTCTCCTAATATTCTGACTATTAGCTGCTGCTGCTGCTTTCTGATTCTGGTTTCGTGTGAGCAGTGTTTATGTGAGCTCTACTTTGATGGCGTTGGATGTATTCCCCAGGAGCAGCCCCTGAGGTACAGTGAAACAAGGTGGAACAAGCACATGATAAACACAACCACCTGACTCTGCCCTGGCCTCGCATGCCCTCGCCTCTCTTTGCAGTCAGATGAGGTGTGAGGTGGGGTTTCCCTTGCACTAAATCTTTGTGTCTTTATGCAGAGTTTGAGGTAAGGAGGGGGAAAGTACTCGGTTGGGTTTGTTTGTGGTTTTCTGGTTTTTCTTTCTAAAGGTCTCCCTTGAAATAACACATGAGAATCAATAGAGCTGTTAGTAGCTGCAGTGGGGATTATTAATCCCACTTTTGCAGAGCGGCGGCAACTGTTAAGGACGGATCCTCTCTGAACTGCAGCTGGGATAATCAAAAATTTAAATTCTCACCAGTGGTTTAAAGTGGTTTTGGTGTTTTTTCCATGTTTTGTTCCTTGCTAGGCCTTGGCCACATAAAGGGCTGTATTATCAAGCGTTGTGTCCAGCCCCAACGGAAACAGGAAATCTTTAGAAATCGCAAGAAATCCATCCAAATCTCCTCCATTAAATGAGAATCAAGACAGTGAGGAAAAAACCTACCAATTCTTCCTTATATCACATGACTGCTGGAGAGGTGGTCCCTAAAATCAGCCAGAAGTTGATAGAAACTGGCGGACTGGAAGCTGGAAAGGGGCTTTAGCAGGGCTCCAGGGAGCAAGGATGAAATGTTTCTTTCTCTTTTACACATCTGTTTGCTGTATGTTCAAAATATCTCCATGTGCCAAAGCGTGGCATCAGGTTTTTTTTTTTTTAATTCCTCATTGATTTGAGGGAGGATTTGTGTTTGCAAACCTCTGGTTCGGGGTGGCTTGTGAGGAACAGAGAAGGAAAACCCGTTTTGTGTTTGTGTAACATTTGCTAGAATTGGTTAAACAGACACACATCAAAATAAATGCTGTAACCTTTCAATAATGTTTAGTCTCTCAGAGAATGAACATACTGTAAGTATGTGTGTTAAGTACACACCATTAATAGTCTTGGTGACATTTGGGCTGGCTCCACAGGGGAGATGAAGGGCACGCACTGAAAATGGTATCAAAAGGGAAAAATCATCACCTCAAGCCACAGAACTAAAATTTACCAGAGGTCGCAGGAATAAAAATAGGGGTTTTTTGGGTTCCCTTAATTGAATTCGATCTCTGTGATGTCGCCATCAGATGACACAGCTTTGGTCCTTTCATAGCCTGGGTTTCTTCTCTGAAGTTGTGAGAGGAATGAGTCCAGAAATTCCTGGAGGAGCATCACAGGTGACGGATAATTTTGGTTTAAGCTACTGCCATTACTTAAAGGCACTAATTTATTTATTATTTTTTCATTCTGACTCTCTCTGTTGGTCTTTTCTGTCTCTGTTTGGAATGAGATAACTGCAAGCATAAATACCTAAGGGCAAATTCCCACCACGGTGGTTGTCATCCCCAACCGATTCCCCATGTCAAAGTAACCCAATGGTCTGCCAGTGGAAGGAGTCTTCTGCCCTAAAATGAACAACAGCAGGAGGTGAGGCTGGCCTGGGTGCCAATTTGGTAATTCCATGAAGAAAAAGCAATTTTGATGAAAAGGATGATAAAGTCAGTGAAGGTTCTGTTTACATCAATGGACTTGAATGCGGTCTTTAAAGAGCATAAACGGGATTATTTTTTTTGGTTTGGTTGTTTTTTCTTTAAGAATCAGGCTTTACTGTTCTCTGTAAAACATGCTCTTCTCTGATGGTTTTGGTTTTTACGAACTCAGTGGCACTCGGGTTTATTTTCACTTAGACTAAAGCAGAAGAAGAGCATGAATTAACTGAAACTCTGTGTCGTATCAAGCTTTGCTTAGGCTCCAGAAACCACGGTTATCCTCTTATTATCTTTTCTTGTCTCCCTTTATCTCTCAATGATAAGAATGGTTATTATTCCTGGACCATTGAGCTAAGAATATTTCAGTTGTTTATTGGTGTATGAGGGCTGCTGTGATTTTCGTGGTGGATCACATCATCCTACAATAAACAGTTAGATAAGGAGAGATGGGATGCCTCAACCTGGTGCGTTACTGGTGAGTTTTAACAGAACGAGAGATCCATGTGATGTTTTTGGACAGTCTCTAGAGATAAGGCCAGGTTTCTCCTCAGAGTGGACACATATTTAGTTTGGAGAAAAACTGTCGTTCTCACGGTGCGCTGCCCAGCCCTGGGGTGTAGTTGGGGTGAATGTAGTTGTTCATCACTTTATGTAACTCTCTCACATCTGCATCTTGCATCAGCCACAAGGTTTGATTTGATGGGTTTTTTTCTGTGGCTCTTAACATAAACTGAACTGACAGAGAGGTGCTGCAGGTGAAATCTTAGGGCCTTTCTGGAATACCCCTGGTGACAGCAGGACTGGGGAGTCCAATGCAGATCTATTAATTTTGTATCACCTCTGCATCAGCCATGGCCTTGGGGAATGTTCCAGGGTGGACTGGAATAGGCTGAGATGGGAGCAAACCGGGGCATGGCTCAGACAGACCTCATTTGGCTGTGGCTCTGCCGACAGACAAAAGTGGTTTTCTAGAAGATTTTATCATTGGTGTGACTCAGCATCATTAAACTTGAAAGCAATAGCCAAACTGGTGATCAGAAAGAACTTGAGGACCATCTCTCAAAGTTTGATGGTCTATAATAAGTCAGAGTGACATCCAGATGACTCATGTTCTTGCAAGTTTTCAAGCCAATGTTTTTCAAACACAGAAGGGGTTTGGATAAGCTTCTGAACTGGACCCAACCTTCCAATGGTTTGAGGTTCACCTCTTACTATTTTCTGTCTAACTTAGGCAAATGCTTAAATTTAGGAAAAAAAAAAAGAACTTAGTGTGTAAACATTGAACGCTTTGTTTAAATATTAAGCATTAAAGTTACATGTCGGTTTTTTCACTTGAGCATGGAAATACGTAACTTAATTTGCAAAAGTGTGGAAGCCAAATCAATTTTGGGACTGGATTGAGCTCAGCTCATTGCTCTTATGATGTGCGTGCTCTTTAGAGTTATAACTCCAATGTTTGCAATTTCACTCGGTGCCTTGAAATAGTCAATATTTGGGATGAAAGAGAAATTATTTGCAATTGTAATGTTCCAGTGGTAGGAAATGAAACTGATAATGTCTGATTGCATTTGAATAAGTACAGAAGAACACAAGCCCCCAATTCTGTAAAGGCTTTTGCGTGTAAACAAAGCTCTGCACTCTGGGAGTAGCTGCAAGCAGCAGCAATCATAAGGTACATATTCAGAATGTACATACACCTTTACAAGACTGGGATGTAGATATTCCCCCTCTGAGAGCCAAAAGAGTACGAAATGGAAGTATAGACTTTGCCACTGCAATGTTTGTCTGGGGAGATTTTGGAAAACAAGGAACTATTGCGTAAACCCTTTCTCCTTGTTGAGGCTTGTGGTTTATCCTCCTCCCTCCTCCAACAATTACAGTTTCTCAAGAGCAACCTAAGAATTGTTGAGTAAAGGTCATTTATCTAGCATGGCTTTCCCTAGGACTGCTTTTCACCCCGGCTGTCACAAGGATTTGATGCCGGAAACTGCCCTAATTCATTACAGAAATTACTTGCTAACGCTAAGCTTGGATGGGGATGCTTGGAGGCAGCTGGCCTTTCTTCTGAAAGGCCTTGTCCTCTCTAAAGAAGCCATAGCCCGGTTCAGTTCATCACCTCTTTGCTTGCCATGTTGCTATCCAAAGAGAGAAAACATTTCTACAAATGAGACCAGGAATGACAGCAAAATGAAAAATCCCCCATCCAGATCCACCCAATTTGCTTAGATGTGCTGCTTTCTTAGCCCGTTTGCTGCATGCTCTGCATGGATTCAACCTAACTGATTGCATGACGGAGTAGGATTTGCCAAAGTAGACCTTCCAGTGCTGCCAGCAGGAGAAAACGTGTCAGGGCAATTTGTAAAGAGGACTTTCCTAGCTCAATGCATTTTCCAGAAATGCCTTTTCTACCTTTCACCCTTAACCAAGTACTTTCCCACAAGCTGTCGTGTCTCCTGCAGGGTGATATTGTTCTCATGAATGCATCCATCTTTCAGTATGTGGGAATGCCCGGGAAGGAGAGCTGAATGGGGAGAGAGGCTGTGAGTCAGGGACTTGGACAGCTTTAGCAGCACATACCATTAGGTTTCCTGTAACCAGTTTGTCATTCAAAGGCATCTTGGGCTGTTGGTGTCTGAATGCTGTTGCCAGCAGATGATTGTCCGGGCACCCAGGTGGTTTCAGCTCTGGATGTGTCAGAAGCAAACAAATCCCCTGTCATTTGTCTGGCTGCGGTTGTCGCACTTTTAGGCAGCTTTAACCAAAGACTCTTTTCCAGCTTTTAGGCAGTTTTGACCAAAGACTGTTTTCCATGCCTTCGCCCATTCTCCGCTGCAGGTGTTTCTCAAGGCCTGGGCTTCAAGACTGGTTTGAGGTCGTGGCTGTTTGCTTGCAAGCAGTGAAAGGCACAAAAGTTGTCAGTCTCCAGACGGTCAGTGAACCACAGAGACTCCCTGTGAGTCTGAGTGAGCCATGTAGACGGAGCTTTGTGAGCCTGAAGTCCCAAGACTCCCTCAGTGGTCAAAAGGAGATGGATAAGACAAAGTGAATCATTAGATAAATATATACATATATATATATATAAATAACGGTCTGTAAGGGAAACCCAAGAAGGTTAACCTGAGAAAACCACGGATGCCCTCTGTGAGCACCCACCACCATCACCCATCCAGCAGTGCCTCGCAGCCGCTCTCCAGTGTTCCAAATGACTCTGCAAGGTGCAGGAACCAGAGCCTGTGGCTGGGAGGGAGCCATGCGTGCACTGCAGCTGTCTGGACTGTACCTATTATGTGGATAAGCAATCAGCTCCTGTCTCCAGGGCTGTCAATCTGGAACCTTTCACCAGCACTAAATTCACTTTAGAAAAATAAAATAGAGAGACAGCGAGATTAGTCAGACTTCTAAAATGCTTCAAGAAACTTTAATGTTATTATCTAAGCAGAAAGATATCCAGCAATTCCTCAGCTATTTAACATAATAGGCAGCTGCTGACAAACGACGTTATCGAGAATACGCTCCTGAGTGAGGAAGAATGATACGATCTTGCCTAAATTGTATTTTAACAAACATGCCTATCTAACAATTAAGCTGGAGCAATTTTACTCTAATAGATGCTTTTGCTGCTTAATATAGAAATTTACATGTTCATTTGTAGCCCCCAGAGATCACACAGCTGCCAGACTCCCAGCTGCCACCACCCCATTCCTCCCCCTCCGACTTCTCTCGGCTTTGGCTACGAGCACTTGATCTAACGAAGCACTTTAAAATACAAATCCCACTGTTTTCTTGGCCGTGGAGCTGAGCTCACTGGGCTGTATTTGAAATAGGCTGCCTTCCAGCCAGACACCCTTACTCACCTAAGCTAATTTTATTCCATCTGATGGCAAAATAGCCATTCCCCCTCTCTCCTTATCAGAATCCTGGTGTGTTACACGCAAAGCTACGAAAGCCTGGAAAGGGCAATCCTCCTCCACAGAGCAGTCCTTCACCCTGTCCCTCCTCCTGTGGGGTTGCGGGGTCAGGACCGTCCCGCCTGGGGTCAGCTCCGATGCCGTGGGGGGCAGTTTTGGGCAGGACGGGCACCAGGAGGGGCAGTGGCTCGTCAGCTGAAACTCTGCCATGCGATTCACGAGGCATTTCCCAGATAAGGAGCTTACAGTGGGAGGTGGCAACAGGCAACTTGGGCGCTGGCAGCATTTTTCCATTCTCCAGTTACTCTGTAGTTCAGCCTGGGACAGGCACGAGCCTGAGGTAATACGCTGTGTGCTATTTCAAGGAGACGGAGCCCGTGTCCTTCAGGCCGGGCCTCGGAATGTTTGGGAGATAAGAAATCCCGCTCTGAGTGTTCCTTACAGTCTCAGATCAGAGAAGTAGGTAGTGCTTTCTTTTAACTCTGCCAGTGAAATAGGGTTGTTCCATCTAAACTCCCAGAAGCGAGGTGCCCGTGGCATTCCATGGGCACGCACACACTTTTTGGGCATGGATCTAGCAGAAGGTGACAGGTGGGAATGGAAGCGTGGCTGGTGATGGAGAGTTGGTGGGGAAACGTGGAATCCATTCCCTGGGGGCTGCCATACCCAAAGCCACACCGTGTTGCAGGTATTTGGCTCGTTTTTCCTTTGGGATAAGAAGCAGATGGCTTTGGTTTCCCTTTGGTCTCATCTGTTTTTCTGTCACATAGATGAACCTTCTGGTCCTTTTGCTGGTCACAGCTGGATACAGGGTGGAGACTGGCTCTGATCATGAGGTTCCTCTCATGCGGGAACCAGCAGAACTATCCCAAAGTAACTTGTCCAGCAACATGAAAAAAAGCCCAAACTTCTCTATGAAATGATTTGGCGTGACTAATTCTGTGAGCTACAGACAAAGGGGCATTTTCTCCAGTATAAATCGATTTATGTTTTCTAGGGATTTGGCCTAGAGCTTTTTTCTGACTTGCATACCATTGTGGCACTTTTGTAAAACATTGTCAGAAATAATTCATTGTGGATTATCTTGTATCACGATCAGCTGTCCATAACATAACAAGGAGCATCCAGAAAAGCTATTTCCTCCCCCTCACCCTTGCTGAGTGATAAACCTCCTACCAAAGGTGCCTGTGAGGGTTGGAAGGCCGGGGAATCTCTTCCATTTGTTTCTTCATTTAAAACAAAAACACTTCTATATCACCGTAATCAAGGAGGGGGGCAACACCACTCCACTTGGCAAACAAACTTATAATAACTGCACTTGCTGGAAAAATTTAGAGTTTGTCCTGAAAAAGAGGCTGAGTGCACTGATAGTGGAGCACAATCTGACCAGTGCTTCCTGCTTGGCAAAGAGAAGGAACATCCTCCCTCAGTCTGGAGCTGAGCTCTCTTCTGCAAGGTGACAGATGCCTTTGTTAATAAATAGCTCAAATTAGAATCAAAATGATGGAGATATTCAATGAATTTGGGAAATTTCTACCCTCCCAGAGAGAAAAAAAATGAAATAACTTCTGATGTAGCTTTTGGAAGACAAGAAGCTACCCCTGAAATAAAAGACTTCTGGGCTGTTCCAAGGACAGGCCAAACACCACATTGACATGTTTTTAATGAACATCTTTTCCCCAGTCTCCTGGAAGCTTCCCAGAGATGAACCAAAATGCCCTTGCAGAGAACAGTCAGTGCTGCAAGTCATGGAATGGTTTGGGTTGGAAGGAATCTTAAAGATCATCTTATTCCAGCCCCTGCCGTGGGCAGGGACACCTTCCGCTGTGGAAGTCAGGAGTGGAAAACTAACTTCCAGAAAGTACCTTGGACCAGCAATTTACCCAAATATGGAGGTGTTAATGCAGACAGCAGTGACTGCAGGATTGAGGAGGATGCCTCTGGAAAGCATCTTCCAAACCACACCCAAAGAGGGAAAGCAGAGCCTCAGATAACCAGAGTCTTGGAAATATTTCTCTCTCTCCCTAACATGTGTCCAGAAACTCCTGGAAAGAGGCTCCTGCAGGTCTTGAAAATATTTCAGCCTGCAGAAAAGTTCTGCTAATATTTGATGCAATGGCCTCTTGTCCTTGCCGCCTTGTGAAGTGCCTCTCCCTCAAGATACGGAGGCCATCAGGCTAGACAACAATTCTTGTGTAGCTCCAAATAAAGCATTGAATGTAGGTGTTCAGTGCTATAAACATAAATGGAGGTAAATTTGGTCTCCAAACCTCATATGGAGTGAAAAACTGATTCCCATCACTGTGAGAAGCTGGAACTGAAATATTGGGACTCTTTCAAAAGCTTTTGTTTTCTCTTATTTTTCATCTCTTTTGGCCAGAACTATTAGTTTAATATTATATAGCTTCAAGAGGAATTGTGAATGGTCCAGAATTCCACTTACAGCTTAAAACTCCCAACAAAACCAAAGCAAAACCCCAAACCTTCATTAAAACAAATGCCCTCAGGTGTAGCTGCTTCTGAGAACAGGCCAGGTGCAGGACAACGGCCAAGGTTATGATTTCCTAGTGCTGTCAATATAAAACTATGACTTTTTTTCAGTTACTCATGCAGGCTGAAATTTTTCCTTCTGGTTCATCTCTTTAAACATTTGAGCCAAAGTCGTCTTCTCTTTCCAGGAACAAATTGGGAGGAAATTATTTTGTATTACCCATTAAAAAAAATCCCAAACAAACTCACAGCTGTTTGAATGTGAAACTCTCAAACATCCACACAAAAATACTTGACATTTGTTAATAGGATGTGGGGGCCTCAGTCTTGTGATGTGCATTTCTCTCATCTTAAATCTGCAGCTAATCCTCCAACTGTGCATTGTTGCCTGGCTTTGGAGCCCCTGCTCCTGAATTATCAGTGCATGGCAGAGGAAGAGCCTCCTGTCCATGTTCGTGTGCCAAAAGCAGCTTCACTTGCTCTGCAGTCCACTCCTGGAGCAGGGATCTGTGCAGGGAGCGGGGCAGCCCTGAGGACGATGCGATAACAGAGCACGTGATCGTAGCGTTGGTGATGTCGCTGTCGTGTGGGGAACGAATTTTGGTCGAGCATAATTCAGGGATTTCCTAATCACTGAAATCTTGACTCTGCAGCCTTCTGAATTTTCTCCCATCTGTGGTGGAGTAATTCAGTGCTGTAATTGCAACAGATGGCTGGGCTTTTAAACCATGATGAGGCAAAAAAACTGAAAAAAGAAAAAATGGTGAGTCTTGGGGCCTGCGATGTTGTGCACTGTGGGAAGCGACAGGTTCTGATGCAAATAGACATTTGGCATTACCTGGCTATAGGATGCAATCTTCTTAACCACCATTGTAAAAATCTCTGCTGATATTTGTTGATAGCTCACAGTTCACTACTTTCTCTCGGGTAGTAGCCACTCATTGCTGCAATAACTCTTACAGCTCTGCCACGGCAGCTTCGTGTGGATCATCATCATCCCTGACCTACACTGAGCTGACACAGAGCACAGGAGGAAGGTCTAAACTTGTCTTTCTTGCAGGCTGCCAGCTAAGGATAGGTGGTACAAGTTTGGAGAAAGGAAATTTAACTTTTTCTCCAAATCTTTGCTTTAATTTACTTTGTGTTTTAGAGGAGATTCACGTTACCTTTGCAGAAAGCTTCAGCTTCCAAACCCAGTGCAATTCCTGGCTTCACAGCACCAGGAATGTCAAAACGTCAGGGGCTGTTTTGATGATGTCAGAGTTCAACCAGGTGCAGGACATAAATCCTAGGAAAGGTTTCCTGCTTTCCTTTGAATTTTGAAGAATTGTGGAGGGCCTATAAGCAGAGGTAGCAAAACATCTGAATTTGGAGGATGATCCTTCAAAAATTCAGAACTTCTGGGGAGTTGTAAGGTATCTAAGGAAAGTGTCCTTATTCTCATATAAGGATAAGCAAACTAGAGAACAAAGGTAGGGAACAGCCCTTCACTCCCAAGTGCTGGGAAGAAATGTTCCTGCTCAAAATGATGTCTGCCCATCATAATTATCAATAAAATACACTTTGCAGAAAGGGGCTGCATTTTACCTTTGCAGAGCAATTACTGAGAAGTTGATTAAAGGTTACACTTTTTGCTTACCTTTAATCAGTTTTCTCCCAGGAAACTAGCGATAAGACAAGGGAAAATGGCCTCACGTTGCACCGGGGGAGGTTCAGGTTGGACATTAGGAAAATTTTCTTCACTAGAAAATGGTTAAACATCAGAAAAGGCTACCCATGGAAGCGGTGGAGTCGCCACCCTTGGAAGTGTTTAAAAAATGAGTGGCTGTGGCACTTTGGGATATGGTTTAGTGGGCAAGAGAGTGTTTGGTCAAAGTTTGGACTTGATCTTGGAGGACTTTTCCAACCCTAATGATTCTGTGATTCCAAGAGAAACTTTGGGCTGACGTTACCCCCCTTCTGATATGGGTCTCTCGCCCTCCTGCTCTCCGCCACAACTGCAGAGAAAAACGTTATAAAGCCAACAGCATTATTTTAAAGAGGGGTTTTTTTCAGTTAATATAATCACTTGAATTTATCATTGAAGCTGCCTGTGACATCCTTTTAATCTAGTAATGGCGTAACTCTCTAACAGTCTGTTTGGAACATCAGCATTAGGGAAGGAGAGAGCTGGAGAGCCGGGAAATGTGCTCATCCCTAATGCAATTATTAGTGTTCCTAAATAACTCGTTCAAAAAGAGGGAGAGTCAGTTGCTGACGGCATGTTCAAAGTTTTTCCCCACCTCGGGATCCATTTTCATCCCTGGTGGAGGTGTGGAAGAAAGGAAGTCAAAGCAATGACATAACTTCTGCCTTTAGCCCTTTCTGGGAAAACATCCTGTTACACCTAATATCCTTCACAGCAATCCCGTCATTGGCCACAACCCAGAGAACTCCTGCTGAGGCCAGAGCCTTGTGCACGGCAGTGGCAGAGGTTGGGGACAGCCCCTCGTGAGGTGTGGTTCTTACTCACCCTTCGTGTTTGCGTCACTTCCTCCTGCTCACCCATCCCAAAACACATCCGTGGAGCGCTGCCTTTGGCCACCTGCTCCCGAAGCCAAGCCTGGGGCCTGTTCCAGCATTGGCCTCTGTGCCTGAAGCTGCTCCTGTCCTTTCTCTCCTTTGCAGTTTCTTGAGTCCCTTCCCCTCCATGATCTCTGGCCAAAAAAATGGATAGGTGCCACTCCGAGGTGTCCTGGTGGGAGGCAGAGATTTGACTGGACACCTCTGTGGTGCAGGACAAGGGAAGTGGTTGGGAATGTTTTATCTGCTGCCTGTGCTGGGCAAGGACTGGTAACCTTCCTGATGGATTCAGGAGTTGCCCTGCAGGCTCTGTTCTCCTTCCCCTGTCCCCTTTGGGCACTGCTCTGAAATTTGGGGACAGAGTGCTTCTAATATGTTGATTTTTTTTTAACTAGTTAAGAAGCACAGGAGGAAATCGGTAATGGGAGACAGTTGGGATTATTTTTGAACCATGTTTTATTCCCTCAGTCAACTATAATGGGACTGCAGGAGGCTTTATGAGGAGCTGTAAAAACTCACTGCTGAGTGTGGTGGTTTAATGGTCACGGGGACTTTCAAAAAAGAAGATAGTTTATTTTTATGGAGCATCCTTTAAAAAAAAAAAAAAAAGAAGAAGAAAAAAAAGTCAGGAAAAATTTTACAGGGAGAAGGTAAAATAGGCAGGGAGTGCTTCCAGGGGCTGGATGCTGATTTGGAGGGAGAAAGGGCAAAGTGGTATCTAAAGAAGGACAGGTACCATGTACAAGTGGGAAGGATGAAGGGGGTAGAACGGAAAGTGAGAGTAATGGGAGAAGGAAAATGAATGTGGAGGAGTTGGACAATACAGGAGTTGAAGGATGCAATTAGAGGACGGGAAAGAAGAGGAGAGGTGAATGTTAGATTTGGGGTTGGATGCGGAAGAACAGTTTTTGGCAGGAGTGGAGAAGGATGGGGCTAGTGGGAGGTGGCTGCTGAGAGGGGAGGGAGAGGGGCAGGGCTGTGAGGGAAGGGAGGGTGGCTGGGAAAGGTATTTTCCTGACTGAACTGGTGGGTTTCTCTGCTTCTTCTGCGCTGATGGCTGTACCCTGGTATGTGATTCATGGGAATTTCAGAATACACAATTCCAATATGAAGTTCATTGGTCATGCCACTAGTTTCTGTACCAGGAATGCAGTTTCCAAAGATGGCCTCTGTATGGGATTTACATGGAAAGAAAGATTGATAAGCAGAAGAACCCTTAGGTAGACCAAGCCTCCAGACTCTTCTCTCAGAGACAAGAATACCCAAAGTAAGCACTCTCAAAGATAGTCCTTCATGGGTTTAATCCTAGGTGGTGAAATGGCTTCTGCAACGTGTCCTGTGATGACAAACCTCGAAGAAAGAACACTTTTGAGCAAACAAATTTTCTTGTATTCGGAATAAATGAGAAAGTGGCTCTTGTAATCCCACTGAGTACTCAGGCCAGGAGTATCCGGACACAAAGTCTTGGCACGTAGCAGGATTAGAAGGACACAGAGATGTGGTACCTCCATCTTGGAACCTCCTGCTCTTCTTATTGAATAAGGAATTTTTTCTTCCCTGTGAGGGTGGGGAGGCCCTGGCACAGGGTGCCCAGAGAAGCTGTGGCTGCCCCTGGATCTCTGGAAGTGTCCAAGGCCAGTTTGGACAGGGCTTGGAGCAACCTGGGCTAGTGGAAGGTGTTCCTGCCCATGGCAGGGGTTGGAATTAGAAGGTCTTTAAGGTCCCTTCCAACCCAAACCATTTTAGGATTCTATGAATCTCCCTTCATTTTAAAGTCAGCAACCAACAACTAATCTGAAATCCAGCACCAGAGTATTTCAGTTGCAACCTGTGTCTACTCCTGTTGGAAGTCAGTGTTGAGCCTTGATAATGCTACCCCTGTCTTGGAGACCCCACAGGCCTTGAAACGATGTAGAGATGAGGCAGTCTGGAGCCATAGGCAAATTGAGACAAGAAATAATTTCCCTTCCCCTGAAGAATGCAAGTGAATGAATTTTATGCAGAGTTTATACACTCGGTTTAAAAAAAACAACACAACCCCCTCAACCGACCAACCCAAATCCCCAAACCAACCCCAGGATGTCTCATGAGTGGGGAAGGAAACAGTGAGAGAAAATACCGAGGAGACTGAAGGCTGAAGAGCTTTTCTTCCTCGCTCTGAAGAAGAGCAGCGTAGTTTTAATGGTCTCAGGAGGAGGGATAAGGAAGCTCCAGGCAGCAGAAGTAATTATAGTAAACTGTTGTGGTTTAACCCCAGCCGGCAACTCGGCCCCACACAGCCGCTCCCTCCCAGCCCCGTGCTGGGACTGGGGGGAGAATGGGAAGAGGAAAAGTGAGAGAACTCGTGGGCTGAGATACAGGCAGTTAATAGGGAAAGCAAAAGCCACGCAGACAAGCAAAGCAAACGGAGGAATTCATTCCCATCGCAGGCCGGGGTTCAGCATTCTCAGGACAGCGGAGCCCTGGGGTGTATAAGGGGAAGACAAACACCATCGCTCTGAGTGTTCCCCTCTTCGTCCTTCTGCCCCAGCTTTATGCTGAGCATGAGGCCATGTGCTGTGGGATGTCCCTTGGGGTGTGTCCCCCCAACTCCCTGCGCACCCCCAGTCTTTCCACTTATGGGGTGAGAGGCAGAAAAAGCCTCTGTGGAAAAGAGTAAAAGTGTAAAAAGGCCTTGCTGGTAATTCTGCTCAGCGATAACAAATAAAAAAGTTTTCCCTGAGTTATTGACATTGTTTCCAGCACAAATCCAAAACACAGCCCCACACCAGCTACTAGGAGGAAAATTAACTCCCCCTCCCAGCCCAAACCTGCACAACTGTGCAGAAAATCAGCTGTTCTGAGAGGGGGTTTGCTTTGACAAATCGTGGGTGAATATTCTTAACTTTTGCTTTGGATCCCCCCAAGCAGAATTATTTCCTACAGAGTGAAACCCTTGACAGCCCCAAGCTTTCCTCGGGGCGCCACAGGTTCCCTGCCAGCCTAGGGCCTCTGGGGAGCCTCGTGCAGGGACACCCGGCAGGAGCCAGATGGACGAGGGGTGCTCTTCGTGCGAGCCCTGGTGTGAGCCGTGCTACAGCCATGGAAGGGCCTCTGTGGATTTCCATTCAGTGTCATTTAGCCTGAGATGAACCACTGGGGGAAAAATTCCCCAAAACAAAAAAAAAAAAAAAAAA
>VZTA01021008.1:239416-251284 GCA_013398855.1 Mohoua ochrocephala
AAAAAAAAAAAAAAAAGGGAATAAAACATCCAGGAGAGCAGCACTGTGTTCCTGTGACCTGCTTCCCACCCGGGTGTGTGCGTGCTGCTACCACAGGCATCGAGGCTGTAAAAGCTTATTGTCAAATCAATTCTGCTCCTACCGAGCCTGGGGAGACCAGGAGTGCGCCTTGAAATGCTTCAAATCTTGCCCCTCCCTGATGATTTGCAAAGTTTAATTTCTGTAATGGGCTCTGGTGACAGAGGCATTCGCTGTTTTTTCAACAGGAATTGCTGAATGTATGAATGACTCATTCTGGAGGCGGGAGATATAATGGCAGCCTTCGATATCCTGATCTAAGGGTGGGGAGGTTGTGTGGGAGGGGAGGAATGGGGTACTTTAAGTTAAATTATCCACCTTGCTTCCCCTTCATCAGGCAGCCCCTCCTTCTCTCAAAGTCCCTTCCTGGCCCGGGATCAGGATAATGCTGAAAGAAGGAAAGGGAAGGCTGAGGGACCTCCTGTGGGAGATGAAGTTTATAATATATGCATTTGCCTGGAAATGCCATAAGAAATTAATATTACAGAAACAGTGGGACTGCATTAATATTTTAATATTAAATGAATATTTAATTTGAAAGCTTTGATTTGAAAGTGAATGAGACAGCCATGACATGAACAGTCGTGCTGTTCCTGTTAAGAAATGTTAATGATTTATTGACAATGTCGGTAGCAATAACTTTACACTGTTTCAGTTACATAATGCCTTTGAAATATTGGTAAAGTGATTACTGAGAACAAAAAGCGGGCTGGCTTCTGCAGCCCTTTTGGGAAGGGCTTCTGTTGGAGAAAAGTTGTATTTCCTGTGGAAAGAGGATCCCACCCTGTCCCTCGGGGCGGGGCTGACTGGAGCTCTGGGCCTCCCTCTCCTCAGCATCCGACCCCAGTCTGGGGCATCCTTCTTGCCTGAGGTGCCCCAAGCCAACACGGTGCTCTGACAGTGCCTCCTGACGTTTAAGGCTGATCCTGGAGGAGCTGAGAGCTTCCCAGTGCCAGTGTTCTCAGCCAGCTTCCCACAGTCCCTCCCGCCATGGACCTTGGCGCCTCTTATAGCCAAAAATGCCTTGCTCCAGGGTTCCTTATGGCTGTTCTGGCTGAAGATGACTCAGGGCTATCTGTTAACTTTCACACACTCAGTGATCTTCAACATCAAAAACATCTTAATAGCTCAGGCAGGTTTATTTTGCACATTTTAAAGGGCTGTTGAAGCTGTACCTGTGGTTTCTGGGAGCTCTCTTAGGGTTTTACACTGGGAACAGGGTGGTGAGGGAACAGGAACACAAACAGGTTGCCTCATGAGCATCCCGAGTGTAATCCTGAATTGCAGCTGAAATGAGAAGTCCTGGGCTGAATGGGGCTCCAGTGAACCTGAAGTAGGTGCCTACAGCCTGTAGGCATTTCTTCCGAGGAGTCTCTGCCTATATTTTTAAAACTCATTGAAAACGCTTAGAAAAAGCTCTCTGCTGAACAAATAGGGATGTGGAATATTTTGTGAAATGGTCTGTTACCCATTAGCTCAGAACAAGGAAAATTCATCTAAAAAATAATTAAAGAGACACTTTGGCATGGTGTCTTGAAAGCTGTACCATGCTGTAGGTTCCCAATTCCAGAAATGTGTTTCTTCTTAAGGCCAATCTTTGCAAAAAATTAGGAGAAAAATGAAATCTAAATTCACAATGTGACCCAATCTAAACAGACCGAGTGCTTTTTCTTCCTTTCTTCCCCCTTTTTTCCCCTCTCCCTCTCTTAATTTCATGCTGTTGTTACAATCAGCCTTAGTAAAAGTAAGCTGGTGGAATGAGGAAACAAAACCCCAGTATAGGATGCGGTTTAAAGAACTGGTTCTTGAGCCTGCTAATCTTTCTCAGTTTTCAATTGCGTTTCTCTGGTGGCAGCCTTGGTGGATTTAGTGCTGGCAGAAGATGCTACACACAGGATGGAGGCTTGAAATTGTGTCATAAATGTCAGCACATGTTTTTGTCTGCTGCATCTCGGCCCTGGTCCCTCTGAATTGCAGAATGGTTTGGGTCGGAAGAGACCCTAAAGATTATATAATCCCAATCCCTCTACCATGGGCAGGGACACCTTCCACTATCCCAGGGTGCTCCCTGTCCAGCCTGGCTTTGGAACTTCCAGGGATCCAGGGGCAGCCACAGCTTCTCTGGGCAGCCTGTGCCAGGGCTTCACTACTCTCTAAATAAAAAGTTTTTTCCTCATATCTGGTCTAAACCCACCCTCTGTCAGTGTGAAGCCATTCCACCTTGTCCTGTCTCTCCAGGCCCTTGTCAGAAGTCTCTCTCTGTTCCTTGTTGGCCCCTTCAGGCACTGCAAGGCCACAGTGAGGTCACCCCAAAGCTTCTCCTCTCCAGGCTGAGCAGTCCCAGCTCTCCCAGCCTTTGCTCCCAGCAGAGCTGCTCCATCCCTCTGATCCCCCTGGTGCCTCCTCTGGGCTCTCTCCAGCAGCTCCAGGTCCCTCCCATGTCCAGGCGGATTCTGGGTGGTGTTTTGAGGAGTGAAGGCTCTTGATATTGTCCAGCAAATGGTGTCCCACGAGGCAGTCAAAAAGGGTCAGATCAGCTCCATCCCCTCGACAAGTACAGCCAGGGTTAGCAAAAACCAGCTCTCACTGCGACCTGGTAGAAAATTAGCATGGAATATGTAAATGTCACCTCCCCTTCGAATTCCTCACTTCCACTGACAGAACTGGAAAAGTAGCACCAGCATACCTTGATTTTGGTTGATTTGTCCCAACCTGTGCAGCAGGACTCATCACCCCACTCAACTTTAGCGAGAAAGTTCCCCACATTCCCCATGAAGTCATTGCTGTGAATTCCACAGGCAGCTTTTCCTATTAAAAGCTGGCAATACGCTCCCTGCCACAAAGCGTGCACTGAATTGGAGCACATGGCATTTTAAGGGCTGAAATATTGTGAATACTCCTAACAAAATTGATTTCATTTGTCAATAAAAAGCCTCCCTGTTTTTCCTGGGAACCGCTTAGTAAACTACTCTGACAACAACTCAAGGCTGATCAAATTAAAATCAGCCCAAGCTGTTTTCAGAGATGAACTGATCTGAAAAGGTTTTGGTATCCTAGAAAGAGTCACTAACCTTTCAGGGCAGGTCCTATAGCATTTAATAACAAAGGGTACCTTCTTGTATAAATATTATGAACTATGGAATTTAATGAGATTTGTATTGCACTGTAGAAATGTACTTTGGAGAATTAATTTTGAAGTCTGTAGGTTTAAATGTTTTCTAAAAATAGTATTGAATATATACAGGGCTTTGTGCTTCTATGTCTATTTCGTTGGGGAGAATGTTTTCATGTATTATTTGGTGCACTTTTCATTTTCCTCGTCCTTTTTTAAAGCATTGGTGGCAAAGGAATGAAAGGAGGCTATTTTTTGCTCCGGGATAAATTTTGATATTTCAATTCCAGTTTTTGCCTCCTGAGGAATTTTCTATTTTCTTGAGATTCTTAACCAGGTCATTCACTCACTGATGGGTTTAATTACCTGCCTGAGCAGCGGAGCTGAGCTGCCTTTTCAGCAGTGTGTCCAATTCTGCACACAGATGTGCCCGTGCAATAACAAGCAGCTTTAAAAGAAGGATACGGGAGATCTCCTCCGACACAAACAAGGTTGTAGCTCTCTCAGATCCACTTCCCTGCAGCTTTTATAGCCGTCCATATGATGCTTGCTGGTTTTCTATGCTCGTGGGCAAACAGGGGCTGACACTCGCTAGTGAGCTGTGCTGCATCAGAGGGATCTGCGCCGTCTCACTGGAGACCCGGGTATCACCTCCAAGAGCAAAGGGAATTTTTGAAAATCCTGCTAAATGCATTAACAATGAGCTGGGGATAAAGTCAAAACCCTGCTTAGACATCTCGACTGAGAGTTGCCATACAACTGCAGCCAGTGGTGGGTCTTGGCTGAAAATGTATTTATACATTTAGACAGATAGAGATGGATTTCACTTGTTTAAACTCAGCTTTAGTGCAGATGAAAGCAATAGGGGGTGGCGGGGAAAGCACAGGCTGCCACCACTCTCACATATGGCAATTGTTTCCTATAAAGCTTGCTATATTGTATTTATTTCATCCCCTGACATATCACAGGGGGCCACCGATGCCAAATTCGTAGCCAAAAAAACCCCAACCTGCAGCTTTTAGTGAGGGCTGTCCTCCAGTTTATTTGTGTTTTGTTGTCGGTTTTCCTTTTCCTTCTGCTTTTCATCTGCCTGGTTTCTATTTCCACTCTTTCTGTTCTTCCCTCCTCCGTTTTGTTTTGTCTTGTTTTGGTTTTTTACCATATTTGAGGAATCTCAGTTACACTGGGAAGCCCGGGAGGTATGAGTGGAATGCTTGGATTTAATACATCCTTGCCTGAACTTTCTTTTGACAAATCAATTAATATCTGTGTGTTCTGGGGGCAGAGCATTGGGGGGCACAGGAAGATGAAGCAGCTGGGCTGCAAGGCTGGAATGAGGCAGGGGAAGCTTGGCAGCACGGCTGGGATCAGGGAGGGAGGACCGGGGAGGGCGTGCTTCAGGTGCAAGGGGATAACACAGGAAGTTATGAGATTTTTCAAATTCTGGAGCTAAGCACATGACTGCAGACTGGCTGTACCTTCCAGGCAGGCAGGCAGGCAGGCAACCACCTCGCTCTGCAGTGCCAGATTCTGCCTTGCTCTGAGCTCCAGGCCTGAGGGATGATCCACAGCTGGCAGAGGTCGGTTCCTGTGCCAGGAGCGCTGTTTGGTCTGAGGGAGCCTCCTGTGCCAGCTTGGGGCAGAAGCTGCCCTTTGCTGATTTATGGGGGACCTCAGGGTCCCAAGTGCTGCCGGGGATCAGATGCCTGTGGAGGTCTAGGAAGGTCTGAGGGAAGGACTTGACTTGTGCTCCGAGTGCCGTGAATTCAGGACAAGCTGCTCCCTTCAGATCTGCTGCTGAGGGCGGTGGCGGCCGGGCTGGGAGGGTTCCCCTCTTGGCTCCATCCCTGGTGTGCATGGGACTCTGCAGCTGTGTTTTTCAAATGCCATTCAGATGAAAGCAGAGAGGGGAAATCCCATTTCACTGGGAATAGCTCTCAGATGCAGAGCAGCTTTTCCTCCGAATTCTGTCTTTTGGCTTCCGTGCTGCAGAGTGACACATGGTGTCTTTCTCTTGATCAATTTGTTTATCGTTTGCTTGATTATCATCTCCAATAGCAAGACATGGCAGGTCTCTTTTGTTAATCCTGTTAATATTGGCTTTGGAGCAGAAATCTGGTTTAGGGAAAACATTTGAGTATGTTCAACTTTCTTGAAGATGCTGCCTGTGAATACCAAATCATGCATGGCCTGATGTATTTGAATTTTCTAGATGATTCCTGAGCCTTGCATTTCCATCTCTGTTTGAGTCCTGCTCCTTGTGTCTCCCTGTTAATTCGTACGTGCCGGCACCGAACTTCCCTTCGGCTGTCGGAGCAGCTTGTGTGGCTCTGCTGAGAGAAGAGCACAAGCAGAGCTCTCTTCTCCATCCCCATCTCCTGGCCCCACCTCTCCCCCAGTGATGCCACCCTGCCTGAGGGAGCCCACGCTGGCGTGGGGGACTGGAGAGCCACCCATTGCTCCTCCTGGGATCCTCCTCCAGGAGAGCTGCTGCTGACCTCGCTCTCTTTAATGTTTTTAAAGTGATGTATGGTTCGAGGAAGGTGTCAGAGCAAAGCCCTGGAAGAGTGATGGCCTCCCATGCATCTTCTGAACAGGTACCCAGCCAGCGGAGGCCCCCTGTGCCTTTCCAAGGCAGCTCCCTCCTCTCTCTGCGCCCGTGCAAGCTATTTATCTTGTGGGGAAAGCATTAGGAGGTCTGGGAGAAGAGTTTAGGCTCCAGAGCTCACCCAGTCCTTGACCTCTGGGCTGAGACTTGCTGTGGGGAGGTGAGTAATTAACAGTGATTGCAGTGGTGTGGGCTGCGTGTGGATACACGGGTGGAACATCTGCTAATGCACCCGGTGCTTACAAAGCCAGGGCACCCCTGGGTAAAAAGCAAGCCCACGTTTTGTCAGTTGCAGAGTTCTTTGACTGTCTGGTGCTGTCAGACACATCTGTGGTTCCGTGAAATGGTCTTTTCTTTTCTCTGACAAATCCTCATGATTGGGTCTTGGCTGCTGTGGGAGCCCGGCCACTCCTGTGCGTTCCAGAGGTGGAGTTGAGGTGGCCCCAGCAGATGTCAGGGTGGGCTTGTGGGTCCTGTCATGGATCCAGCTCTCTCAGGAGAGCCCAAATGCAGTGACAGTGCTGAGGGATGAATAAAGCCCTGGCTCTGTCCATCTCCTGCCAGCCCTAAAACAGCTGCTAGTGACTGCAAATCACCAGGAGGTGGAAATCACCAGGAGTTTTTTCCTTCCTCGTCAGTTGACTGCTTGTCTTGTTCCCTATTCCTTCCCAACCAGGTCCTATTCTCTTCCAGCTTCTGATCCACCCCCAGAAATACTGGAGGATATATGGCTTTTAGGTGAGATGGTTTGGGAAGCACATAGCACATCCTGCATTATGGAAAACCAGAGAATCTCCTCATGCACCCCACAGGATTCTCCCTGTCTTTTCATGGTCTCTCCAGAATTCCTCATGGGGCAAAAAGTGCAGAAGAGATAAAAACGGTGTTCTGCAATTCTGACTTTTACCATCATGGTTTCATCTGGGAATCTTAAATCTCTGGGTGAACAGACTTTTAAAAGAGGTGTTATTTTAGGCTCCTTAGCTGAGAGGGGAAAGCGAGGCGAAGAGGTTTTGTGTTCTTGTTGGGATTTTAAGCCTGTATGAGAACGGGCAGGTGGCTCTAAGCAGTGCTTTTGACAGAGGGGCAGTGCCAGGAAGGCCTGGGGAGGGTGCTGGGAGCTGGTGCCTGCCAAGGGCACACAGGGATGCCCTGGGCTGGGGGGTGTGGGGCTGGCTGGGCAGGGTGCTGTGGGCACTTGCTCAGACCCACGAGGTCCTTGCTCCTCTCAGCATCTTTTGCTTTAGGCTGTGATTTTGCTGCCCCCAGCAGTCTGCTGGTTTTGAACCTGCTCGGTGCTCTCCCACACCAGGATGTGGCCCTGGAGAAGTGGGATGTGAAGGGTCCGGTCCCAAACTCACCGTGTGGGACCCACTGGGGCTGCTGCCATAAACCCGGTGCGTCCTCATGTGCATGCTTGGGGTCACAGGGACATGGCCTTGGAGTGACACCGTGTAGGTGAGGTCATGGTTGTTCTCTCTTCATGCCTGAGCAAGGATTTCCGTCAGGGCAGGATTTCAGTGGCAGGATTTCACCTGGACAGCCCATCCCGAGGGCCCAGAATTACAGTGCACAGTCCAAATCAAAATGGGTCCACGAATCGAATCGGCATTTACGTGGTTTAATTGAAGATTGCTCCCCTTTGCTTACATCATCCACAGTGCCTTATCACTCTCACCACAGCGTAGAACAGAGATTTTTGCCCCACCCCCCAGAATGTATTTCAAGAATGTGGTGAAAAAATACAAAGAATATGTAACTTTTTCTGGAAATACGATATTTCATGAGGGAAATTTGAAGGCTAAAGTAACCAAATTCCAGGCAAACGGGCATCAGTATTGTTAGGAAATACAGCACTCTGCAGGGCAAAAAAGAGTGATATGCCAGGTTTAAGTAGGAATTTATAGCCACTGACTGCAAATTACCTTATAAAATTACTGAAACCTTCATAAAGTCATCAATTATGCGCTTAGTCTTGATTGTCATTTATTGCACTTCTTAATTGTTCAGTAAACTTTTCTGGATTAAAGGGTGTGTTTCAAATTGACATGAAGCTGTTTTATTGATGTAAATTAACAGAGTATTTTACATAAGGGACAGCTGAGGGACCAGCAGCAGCAGAAGAGTCTCTTATCCACTAATAAAGGCAGCACGGGGCTGGAGTTGTGATTTCAAGTGAGTGGAGTTGTGTGGAATGATGAGTGTGCAGGCAATAGTTATAAATCCTTAAAATCAGGATTGTTATCAGTACGGAGTGTGACAGCGGGGGCCGAACACGGACTTTTAATCATTCCGTTTAAAGCAAGAGGAGGAACAACGGATAGAGAAAACATGGAAAAATCTGGTGGATTTACACTGAGTCCATGCTAGGTCTTCTGTTAAGTCTTTTCCAAGGCAGAACATGTCTCACATGTTTTCACTGTTGTTTTTTCAGTCATTAGCACTTCGGTTATGAGCGTTTCCTCGGGCTCACGAGGAGCTGGAGCCATGTTCCACCCAATGCGACCCCTGTACCACCACCGTGTCACCAAGCACGTGGCTCTGTTTCTCCTAAAAGGTGCTGGACTTCATGGGATCCCCAACCCAGAATGCCCAAATCCCCTTTTCTTTGAAGCCAGCCTCAGCTCTTTGGGTTTCATTCCGTGCTGTTCTGTGGAGGCAGCGTGATTCCGATCATACCATTGCTGATTGCATAAAATATGCCCTGAATCCAACACGTTGTGTTCAAATCTGGTGTCTGGGCCCTGTCTGATTCTGAGCAGAGTAGCTGTTGGATTGTGTTCCAGCCATCCTCAACCCAAGCCAAGTTGGGAGAGACTTGATTGGGATATCGGTGAAGGGTAAAGACCATGAAACCTCTGCTGTGATGGATGGAGTTGTGCACAGTGAGGACAAATATGCGCAAATACTTACCCAGAATAGTAGGGCCTCAATTCGGCTGTATCTGGCAGACTTTTCAGCTCAACTTTCAAGAAATATTGTTTTTAATTGACCTTCGTGTGAGTAATTTGAAGAGCCAGCGCCGCTTTTCGCAAGGAGAGTTTCGAGCGTGGAAACTCCCATCGTATGTAAAATTAGTAATTTTACTGTATCATGAGTGATTAAACCTGACCCCCAGGGAGCCAAAAATAATGCTGTGTGACTTCCTTGCCCAATTAACACAGAACAAATGTGAAAATGTGTACATTACAGCAAATTGTGTGCTAATTGGCCTCAGAGAAATACTAACGACGAGGAAGAAATGGGCATGTAATTTCAAACATATTTGAGAGGTTTCGCAGTCTGCTTGCAAATAGGAGGGAAAAAAGTCGAAATTTGACAAAACCATTATTTGTTATGATTTATTCACTCAGCTCCAGTCCTGAACCTGGGAGTTATTGGCAGCTTCAGCTAAGATTCCTGCTGAGTATTTCTCCTTATAATGACTGCATACAGCATTTAGCTCAATGCTATTTTTTGGCACCGTGTCATAAATATCTATTTTAATTCTTGTCTCTATATGTGTATCTAGGGTTAGGTGCTTTTCTTTTGCCTTTTTCTCGTGAAAATGCCTCTAGATGCAAGACAATCTCTTGCTCTCTTTCCTGAGGAGAACATTCCTCTCAAGTGCAGCAGTAGAATTATTCTCCTTGGGCGGGAACCTCTCTGCCAGGTCTGCACATCATTTAAGTACTGGCTTAAGTGGAGAATAAATGTCCATCTGTGCAGGGGAGAATTTCAGCCGGTCAGGGGAGTTAGATCTGACCCACGAACTTAAGGAATCCAAGATTTACTCGCTATTCCTAAAATCAAATCTCTTCCACTTCGTTTTCTATCACATCTAGAGTTTATATATCACATTTTCTCTAGGCTTTCACTATGTCTCAGGAATAAAACTGATTGAAGATGTAATTTGTGGGCTAGAGGTAAATCCCATCTTTCCATACTTTCTTCTGTCTTCCATAAGCACAGAAAGCAGAGCTCTGGGCTTTTCCTCTGCAGCAAGAATATCCCAGAATTTGTTACTGGAGCTGCAGGCTGATGCACTGAAGTGTGATTTGGTCACAGTGAGACCCTTTTGTGAGAGATAGAAGGTCAAATATGTCCAAAATTAAACGATGCAGTGCTATCAAACTGAAGCGTTTCAGTAATTTTCTTTGATGATTTCAGCCAAAACATAATGTCCCTAAGAAACACCACGATTTCACAGAATTAGCTTTTTCTCCTGGAAAAACTGGAACCAGCATTATTTTAAGAGCCTCCTCTTCCAGACTCAGCGTGTGCAAAGTTCCCAGGGACCTCGGAGGAGCTGTCAAGTGGAGAAAGCAGAGTCCTGGCAGCAGGATTGCTCCTGGTTTAGCTCTTGCTGAAGCTGAACAGGTTCCCTTTAAACTTCTGGATTTTTTGGTTGATTTGCACTGTCCTCTACGTGTTAAATGAGAATAGTGCAGTGCAGCACTCAGCTCTGATCTTAAATCGTTTCTGCCGAGCAGGCACAGAGACAGAAGTGTCTTTTTCACATCCCTGCGAGTTCTTCGGGACATTTATAGGAGTTGGTACCGTTTATTTCCCAGTTAAAGATTTCCCTGTGGCTGTTGAGAGGCTTAATGGCGTGGAGGTTTTGTATTAAAAACTTTGTAGATGCTACCAGTATTTCGTCCTTTTTGTAAGCAGAGCTGCGGTGGAGGGAAGGGCTGGAGAACAGAGAGGGTTCTTGTTGACTTCTAGTGGCACTTTATGGGCAAACCCAGCATCACTGAAAATGCCAATTGTGTATTGTGGAGTGTTCAAATTAGAAGGAAGCTTAAAAACAACATCTTTTGGAAGAGTTGTGAGCATACAACAACCCGTTCTCATTGGAAAAATTGATTTTCACTACTGTTATAATGTATATTTTGAGTGGAAGTTGTCAGAACTAAGCGGTGCTGACAGAGAAGTCTGCAGAAGCAGAAAGATGCCAGTCCCAGGAAAACTCTGGTGCGTGATTCCTGTTGAATATTTATAGGAAATTAAGACGTGACAATCGTCAACTTAGTGTTGGAAGAAGAGGATGATGAGAGCGGTTGGGTTTGTGACCGAGTTTGGTGTGATTGAACTTGGTTTTACGGGATTTCTTCAGAGGGAAGCACTGGCCCGGACACTCCGTGAGCACCACTGCCAAGTCGTTTCCACCGATTAAGGACTCAGAAAAATCCTTTTTGTTGCCATCAGGGGGAGCTTTTGAGATCTTTCAAGAGTGAAAAAAAAAATATTTAAAAAAAAAAAAAAAAAAAAAATAAAAAAAAAAAAAAAAAAAAAAGAAAGGAGGTAAAAAAAAGAAACGTCCCAGCTCAGAAACAGAAATCTACAAACCAGCAAGCAGCCAGGAGCTTACCTGTGGCTACAACTGAGCCAAGGAAACCAGGGGAGCTGAATTCCTCAGGCTGAAAAATTAAAAATATTGAGAGAGGATTTTTTGACTCAATCCACCAATAAAACTAATCATTGATTTTTTTTTTTTTTCTTTTTAATTATTATTTCCAAAAAATAACCTAGGAGCCTTTGGAGCACTCAAAAGCCAAATCCTGCTCTGTTGCTACAGCTTCTGGAAGGCAAATGCTCTTCAAAAAGCTTCTCTCCTTTTAGCTCCTGATGATTCGATGGGGACCTTTGATGCAACATTTGGATTAGCTGCACACAACTGCACTGAGGGGGACCACAAAAGGGGGAGCCTGGCTGATTGCATAACTTTGAGAAAATAATAAGAGGAAAAGAAGGAATTAGAAATAGCGAGAGAGAGAGAGAGAGAGAGAGTGGAAAAGAGAGAAAGAAAGAAAGCAATTAAAAAAAATATCTGAGACTCAAGTTTCAAGACTCTTTATGTGCTGCAGAGGAGCATGAGGTTTACCAGCAAAGTGCAACGGGGAGTCTGAGAGGAGAAATAGCTTTCTCTTTTGCCAAGAAAAAAAATAGGAATGTGTATTTTGGACTGGACTGAGAAAGAAAGCTGGGGAGATTGCAAAAAGGGGGGTGCAGGATTTTTGTCACATTGATCCATTCATCTTGATTGTCTTCTTTAAAAAATAAATAAGGGAGGGGGGAAGTGATAGGG